>PVKA01001054.1:0-47102 GCA_004027165.1 Ctenomys sociabilis | reverse complement strand
GTAAGATAAAATATTAAGTTGGGCTGGTCTGTCTGAAGTGGGGACAAAGACAAATGTGTATGTACAGTGTCCACAGTCTCTTAAAGTCCTACTCCTCCTTGGGAACCCTGTGGTAATCTTGGACATAGTCTGAAAGCTGAGGGCTGGGGAGGGAATATGCCCACCCACGAGGACCCTGCTGTGCGCCAGCAGCTACAGGTGCTTCAGAGCACTGGCACCTCACTTCAGTGTGCGCATGAAAGACATGTAAGTCATCAGAATCAGAGTGGAGCTGCTTGTGTCAGTACTAACAAGTAGATGAAGCCAACGGGTGAGGAAGGAAGAGTTCTTAGGCAAGACAGCCTAGTCGCAATTCCCAAAGCCTCTGCCAAGGCCACCAGCTTTTGAAGAGGCCTCACAAGCTCATACCAGCAGTAGTTCTAGAAGGACATATTCCCGGCTGTCTGCCTTCAGGTTGACACCACTGTGCTTAGTCACTTGGCCTCAGGATCAGTGTTTCAGGGTCACTGGAGCATCCTCTCCGTTTTCACCTATGAAAACTTCCCTTGGCAGCGCCCATCCTGTACCATGCGTGTGTGTTTCCCTCCTGGGCTCTTGTCATTGTAGTGTTATTCCCACATGTGTCAATCAGCTTTTCGTGTCTGTAACAGATACTTGAACTGATCAGCTTAGGAAGAGCTTTTCCTAAGCTCTTCCTAATCGTTGCATTTCGACCCAGTGTTAGAGGTCCCATTGCTCCAGGGCCCGTGACAAGGCCGCACATCCTGATGGGGAAGGCATAGAGAGGTGACTGCTCACCTCACACAGGCAAGAGGTCAAGAGACAGAGAAGGGCCAGATGCCAGCACCCCTCCAATGGCACACCCACCACACTACAGGAAGATATCCAACTAAGCTGCCTCTTAAAAGTTTCAATTACTGGGCTGCGGAAGTAGCTCAGTAGAATAAGGACTTGTCTGGCAAGTGCAAGGTCCTGAGTTCAATTGTCAGTACCGCCAAAAAAAAAAAAAGTTTCTACTAGGTAGGCTCAGAGCACCCTAGGCTGGAGACTCAGCTTTTTAAACCCATTAGGGGACATTCTAGATCCAAATTACAGCAGTGAATGAATATAGTTACTTAGAGAGTTGGCTTTTATTAAGGTTAGTAAGGACTAGGAGCTCCTGTCCTTAAAGACCAGTGCTGTGCTGCTTTGAGAGGTTATTCTGGTGTCATCCAGACAGGTGCCCACTGACCCAGCTGATGACTGGCAGACTTACTGTGTTCGTCTATCACCTTGCAGGTGCCCTGTTCCAGTGGCTCCACTTCAGCGGCCCTCATTTACACCACGGGCCAGGGTATTGGCTGTAGGGCAGTACTACATATATTACAAGATACATGTGGATTCTAGTGGTGTTACGCTCCCAGGACCACTTCAGTACCTGAATTTTGGAGCCCAGGTGAAGTTGGTGATTTGGGCTACACTTCAAATAGACTTTCTCTTCACCAAAACTTGTGTGTAGGCTTAATGTCTGCGAAGCAGTGTTGGCCGTGGGGTTTGTGGAGGGGCTTGGGTCATGGGGGTTGGGCCCTACTGACCACGCCTTTCTCTCCAGAAGTGGGTAATTGTTGCAAAAGTCTGGTCCCCTTCTAGTCCACACATACCTGCTTGTCCTTCACTTTCTACCTGGAGTGAGGCAGCATGAAGCCATCACCAGAAGCTCTAAAGATGCAGGTGCCAAGCTCCTGGGCTCCCAGAACTGTGAACTGAGTAAGTCTCTTATTCAATCACCCCAGCACAGGTATCCTACTGCAGTACAGGAAACTAGATAACCCACATCTCAGAGGAGCAGATTAGTCAGCCCTGAGCAAAGGAAGCAACAGCACTTGGGCACAGTGGTCTTTGTCATTAACCCTAAGCTAATCATGCCTTCCCTTAGTGTCTGCTGTGGAAGCTGCTATGGTAGATGCCAGATCTTGGTGAATGTGGTATGGGTGGCAAAGGAAGGGAACCGGAGATTTGGTCCTTCTGCCTGGGGCTGAAGGACAAGGGCTGGGGATACTGGGGAGTGAAGGTATGTGATCCAGGATCCCCATCGTCACTTAGAATCATCTTGACACCCATCAAGCCCTTGCAGGGGGAGAAGGCTCAGTTCATATAAGGAAACTGAGGCTCAGTGGCTTGGTTGAGATCATGGAGCTGGCAGGAAAGTGTGGTACCAGGACCTCTAAAGCCAGGCTGTTTCTCCCGATCTTTCTAGGGAGGTGAGAGGTGTCTTTGCCTGCAGGGTCTCTATGCCAGCTCCTCTCAGCCCTGAGACCCCCACCTGACTCCTCCAATTTCTTCAGGCAGTGAGAGAATTGAACAACACTTTTGGATGCAAGAAGTCCCTGTCTCCAGAGCTTAAGGTTTTTTAGGAATGCTGGGGGTGGCTGATCAATCTTGGCAGCCACCAAATGCAGTGGAGGAAACATGGGGGATGAGAGGGCAGTGGGGAGAGGGTCAAGACACATGGGACAGTTGCACAGGCCTGAAACATGATCACATCCCCAGGAACCCCGGCCTGTCCCTCCTGTCGGTGAATGCCAGGGGTCCCAGGGGAGAGTTCAGGTGGAAAGCATAGCAAATTGTGCTTGAACCACTTGTCCCCAGAGAGAGCATGTGGACCTGTACACCAGGCTGGCCCTTTATATGGTCTGCAGGCTCCTGCACATGACCTTCACTGCTCAGATCACTTACAAGTATTCTGTTGGGCTGTGACCTCCATCAGGACAGAGGCTGTGTCTGCCTGCTTTGCACTTAACTCAGGAATCATTTTCCTTCTTGTGTTTTCTTTACCTTTTAGTACCTCCTGGAGCCAAGGTGGGAGTCTTAGCTCCCACCTTTCAAGGAGAAAGACCTTGGTGAGTAAAGCACAATTCTGAGGCACAACTCGCACTGGTTCAGCTTGAGTAATGCGTCTGTCCCGCAGCCAGTCACCATGACCTAAAGAGTGTGGTGCTCCGATGGGGATTGTAGAAGACCCGGTCCATGCTCTACTCAAAAGCCACATTCCTGATCTTCCTTGCTGACACACTGGACGTCTGAAACATGTCCTGGAGACTTTTGGGAGGAATTTTCCTCCCTGGCAAGTCAGATCTATAGGGTGGAGCTAGCTGCCTTCTCATCCCTTCTTACCCTGGGGTATTGTTGTAAGGCAGTGGGACATTTGGGGCTGTGGCAGCCATCTTGCAACCATGAGATGAGATAATGGGGGTACAACAGGGATGAACTGGAAGAAAGACTGCCCCTGGCTTCTCTGCATTCTCCTTCCACTAGCAGCAGCACCTTGCGCTTCTCCTGAAAGCCTGTCCACAGATTCCAGCAGCCACTTTGCCTGTATGTGCCAGATCAAAAGGGACTGGGATTTCTACTTCTACCAGGGCAGCCTTTCTCACAAGCTGTCTACTGCAGAAGCGTGAAGGTCTAGTTTCTGGGCTCTGTGCTGACAGCAGTGCTGAGGCGTGCTTGACACAGCAGCACACTTTGCAGGGTCAGGCTGAGCCTGGCCTTCCCAGGAAATTCACCTCCCTTCCCTCCCACTCCCCTAGCTGTCTGTCAGACCCCCTAGGGAGCTTTTCCTTAATTAATCGCTTGCACACAAATCGTTAGCTGCTTCCGGGGGACCTGTCTTATCACCAGGGCTCACACATCACAGCTGCTCGGTAAATATTTGTTGCCTGAGTGAGTGAGTACTGAATGGCTGAACAAGCTGGGGAAATCACAGGCAGGTGGAAGCTGAACAGGTTATTATACTAATTACAGGCTGTCTGCTGTTTTCCCTCTGCCTCCAGGAAACAGGTTGGCCCCTTGGGGAGTTTCCCCCTGCTTTTGGAAGCAGACAGGGTGACTTCTGGCCAAGCTCAAAGGCCTCCTAATTGGGAGGCCATTAAAAGGTGAGGTCATCCCTCCAGGGAAGAGAGAGAGGCCTTATCACTTAGGACAAGGGACCCAAGGGTTGGGGCAGAAGTACCCAAACATCTGTACTGGCTGCGTCACTGGGGCAGCTGGAGGGAATGACCACAGTGGAACAAATCACTGGAACCTTTGACCCGAACTCCAGTTTAATTCACTCTTTCCCCTCCATTAGCTGGTGGAAGGGATAGGGGAGGAGGAGGGTGGGCAACAGATTTTATTTTTATGGCATTTTTATTCCAGATGACCTGCTGGGTCAAGCCCACTCTACTTCATGAATTATGCATCAGAGGAGCCTTTTGCCTTCCTAATGGCTTTAGTTGAGTTCACCTTCTAGGACTGGGAAAAAAAAAATCAAGTGTTTCAATTAAAAAGTTCACCTCTTGCCATATCAATTGACATGTTTCTAATTGGATGATTCATCTGGTGAACCGTTGGTAGGATTCTCAAGCTTCTCAGGGTCTTAAAAATCACCCAGACCCATCCCTTTAGTTTATACGTGGGAAGAGATTAGGAGATGACATGCCCAAGTTCACAGCTACAGAACGTCCATGGCTGTCAGGAGATAACTGATTTGGGAGTGTGTGTCACTTGATCTGTCTCAAGCCCATTGTTCTTTTCTGCAAGGAAGCCTAAGGAGGGGATTCAGTTGCCATGGCTGCAGGACAGCCTGCTCCAGAATTTACTGGCATTAAGCATCACCTCATAGGTTGTGCTTCTGGAGTCTGTGGATTGTGGATCTGATGGGACACAGAGGGGACAGCTTCTCTCTGCTCGTTGGTGTCTTGGGACTGGGAAAGAAGTCAGTGACTGAGTGAAGTGTTTAATCATGAACCCTAAACTGGCCTTTGAGGACATGCATATTCACATCCATGAGTGCAATCTATTGGCAGATATTTTGGCTGCAAGTGTCAACTCTGATGTCTCTATAACCCACCCTGGTGGCCTGGGCTTCCTCATGATCTGGTAGCTAGGTTACAAAGGAGAAAGTCCTGAGAGAGTGCAGGGGAGAAAGACTGGTGGGAACCGTGATAGTCTCAAAACTCACTCGGTTATGCTTTTAGAACTTTCTGTTGGTCACAGCAGTCACCAAGTGCAGTCGGCAGGTTAGGGTGAGGAAGTGCCATGGAATGGGAGCACAGTGACAGGCTGTATGTTGGGGTTATCATCTCTGGAAAGCATAGCCTGCCACAGTTCTGCCCAGGACATTAAATTTTGCTGAATTACCTAGCATCTGTCTGACCTGTGCCCTGCTGGGCTGCAGCTGACTCAGTAAGAAATTCAACAGTGTTGCTTGGAAGGTGAGTGTCAAAGCTAACATCTTCATATACCAAAAATATACTCACAGATTTCTCTTCTGCTGTTTGAGCCTACCCCTTCATCAGGAACTGACCACTACCACCATGTTCCCTACAGAAGTGGTTGATTGATTGATTGATTGATTGATTGATTGATTCATTCATTCATTCATTCATTCATTCATTCATTCATTCATCAGAGGGCATTGTGGGAAAGAGGAGGTATGCAGAATGAGGAAGTGGAGCAATAGGCTAGGGGCAGAGCTTCCTCAGGCAGAGGAGAGGGCACAGCCTGCTAAAGATGGGAGGCAGTGGTCAGCACGGCAGGCAGGGAATTCGAGACGTGTGAGGCAGAAGGTGGGTAAGGCTGGGCTGGAAAGCAGGGCCTTGGTCATCACTAGGCTTGAAATATCACCTCAAGGAGTTTGATTTATTCCCAGGAAAGGGGGGAAGTCACTTAGAAAAGGTTATGATGAGATGTGTATTTAGAAGAGACAGAGAGCTGCAGTGGAGCACAGCGGAGGTGCAGGCCAGTAGGGATGGGAGTCTACTGAGAGATAATGCGGTCAGAGCTGGGGCAAGCACAGTGGGGCTGCTGATTAGCGGGTGCTCATCTTCAAGGCAGAGCTGGTGACCAGGGGGCTGTGCAGGGGCAGAGGGGCTGGCCCTGCTCAGCGCCTGCATGAGGAAGTGGGCACGTGTGGTCTCAGGCACTGAGCTGGGGAAGGGCTGGGCATGGGGAGCGATGAGGAGCTCAGTGTTCAGCACTTGTTGTGTTAGGGATGCCCCGGAGGCTTTGGAGTGGAGCTTACAGTAGGACCAGTGAGCCATGAACCCTAAACTTAGCAGGGCAGTTGCACTGTCAATCTGGGTTCCAGATGGCTGGAGAAATGGGAGGCCACAAGAGTGGCCTGTTCACGGAGGGAGGTGGTGCTGGGTGCAAGGGGAGCTCAGAGGAGCAGGGTTAGTGGGGGCCCTCCTGAGAGGAGGCACTGGAGCTTTCACAAGCACCTCCTGACATGTGGGGTGAGGCCAGCAAGCAGTGGTGAGGGGTAAAAGGCAACTGTGAAAGGCACTGGGAGATGGCGTCTAGTAAAAATGTCGTCCCGGTTCTGATTATTTTGGAGACACCACAACTCCAACAGAAGACCAGGCAAGAGGGATCTTTCCCACCTAGTTCTGCTTCAGAAAAGAATCACCAGGTGGCCTGACCTCATCATGCATCCTTAGCAACCAGCATCTGTATTTAAGCTCTTAGGGAACAGTATTTCTTCCATGGCAAACCACGCAGTCCTTGTGTTAACACCCGTTGTGTTGGGTCTGTACAACAGCCAGCTGTCAGCATTTGGCTAACAGCAACCTGACCTGGTGGGAATGGCCACGTAGCTCTGCTCCAGAGATGGCATCTGTTTCAACTCTGGCCAATGAGACTGAGGCCTGAGAATCTGGAGAGCTACTGAAGAGGAGAAGCTCTCTATGCAGGGAGACCCCACTGCCCTGTAAAGACTGGAAACATCCTGCCAGCGCAGAGGAAGGCAGATCAAGAGAGAGAGAAAAACAGTCCTGAAGCCATTGCTAGGTTCAGCCATGCCTGAAGCCAGCTCATCTCCAGACTACATGAGCCAAGAAATTCCCCAGTGCTGCAGGTCGGGAAGGGCTGGGCGAGTTCTCCGATGGAATGAGCAGTCTCTGCTGAGCCAGACTTCGGAGGGATGGAGTCCCGGGGGGAAGCGGGGCAGTACTTCCTCTCTGTATTTTGCAGTGCAGCTCACAGCCTAATTGTTGCTTCCCACGTTTTCGAAGCCACCCCACCAGTCGTTTCCACCTGTACACTTTCCTCCCTGTAAAAGCACCTGCCTGGCAAACCTAAGGTCCTGAATTCCATCCCCTGTGCAAAACAAAAAGCAAACACCGATGTGGGAGACTTGGGGAGACCCGAGGCCCCCTTCCTGCACAGAAGTGATACACAAGTTTATTAGTTTTAGAGGGAAACTAAATTGCATACCTTCTATGCTTGCACAACCTAAATTGAGAGGTAAGGAGCTGAGAGAGGACTAACGCTGTAGCCACCAGAAAGGGACAGCTGTCTCCGCCCACGGAGCGGAGTCACGCCCACAGAAGCCACGCCCATGGAACGGAGCCACGCCCATTCATTCAGGGCCTGAATTCTTTCTGCCTGGTAGGCCGCGGGGTACACTTTGCTGTGTTGACAATACACTTCCCTCCATGCCTCACACTCTCCGCCTCCCTCCCAGGTCTCCGCCTGTCCTTCCTGCTGGGAAGGTGCCTTTTCCCACACCCTCAGCCCCTTGGGGCTGCCTTCTGTTCCCCTGCCAGCTAGTGGCCCTTGTGGGCTCGGGCTGCCGCAGGCCAAGCATTAGGCCTGGAGCTGGCGGCCTCTAAGGCTTGCAGGTCACTGTTCCTCCGTCCACACGACAGGCACAGGAATGACCAGGCTGAAGTGGCTTCTTCCTGCCCTCCACTGTCCTTTCCCTCCCATCTCTTTTTATTCTTCCCACAGGTAGGTCTGTCCTCCCGTGTTTTCCTGTACTGTTCTTCCCCCAGGCCTTTCATCCAGTGCTCCCCAGGGAGGGAATGGCACTGAAAGGCAGCCAGGTGCACCCACTAGGCCTCTAACGCTGGTAACAGTTCCTGTTCCTCACTTTGTGTACTCCATGGGCTTTAATGTGAGGCTGGAAAGCCCCCTCTCTCACTCCTGGCCCCTCTCATCTCTTTCTTGCATTTATTCACTAAATGTTTTGAGGCTCTGTCCTGGACCAGGTCCTGACTCGGGTGCTAAGAATGGTGAGTGGGAGCAGGATGCAATCTCCCCTCTGATGAGCCGGCGGGGAGACTGATTGTTACCAGGTAACACGGACAAGCAAACTCTCACTACCAGGATGGTGCTGGCTCTGACTGTGCCAGCATGGATGCTTCCTTGATGAGCATCTGTCCCAGGGGAAGAGCGGGATAAAAGTGCACTGCACACAACATGCAAAGGCCCTGGGGTGAGAGGCTCTTTCACAGAATTTAAGAACAGTGGGACTGGACCAGAAACGGGGAAGACCAAAGCTAGAGCGATGGGTGGGGACCGGAGATTCTGAGGTCTCACCTGAGATGTGTTTGAATCCTCATTCCAAAAGCAAGGGATTTCCACGGAAGTGTTTCACTTTGGGTGGTGCTGGGCATAATCAGATCAACACTTTTGAGCCCTAGCCTGGATCTGGGTGCAGTCAGAGTGGGAATGGAAACTTTCTCTGACCTTGGGTGTCTGGGTATGCTGAGAAGGCCAGGTGTACCAGTGGTGCCCTGGCTTGGAGTGGGGTTGTGCTCTATTCCAGTGTTGGGGTTGGAGAGCATCCTGCTGGAGGCTTCCTGTAAGGACCATAGCAGCCCAGGAGATAAGAGAGATAGAAGAACCATCTCTAGGTATCGTGGTTTGGAGTTCTGCAAGGGGAAGACACATTTTATAAGATTATTTTATAATGAATCACCAAAAGAAGCATATACAAAGGGTGCAGGAAATCTGTACACATACCAAAGACCAAGAATGCAACTGAGGGCCTGGGTCCCATAATAATATCCTGCATGAATCTAGCTAAAGACCTAGAGCTCATAACAAGCTCCTCCAGCCCCCGCCAAAGTCCAAATGGAGGCCTCGAGCCCATGACAGTCTGCTTGATGGATCTGTACTGGGAAGGCCCAAAGGTCAGTCAGTGGTGGACGCTAGAAAGTCTGTGCCAGTGTAATGGAGGATCTGTGCTAGCAGGCTGGGGGATCTGAACTGGAGCCAGGAAGCAAGGCTCAAGGTAAGCACCAGAGTTCCTCTGAAAAATACCCCAGCCATCCCCAGCAACAGTGAGGTTCTGAGCTGCTCCAGTGGTGAGGAAAGCCGAGTTCCCATCAGGAAAGCCAACGCAACGAGCTTCTTCAGGAGACTGAGTAGTCTTCCCCTCCAAAGCCAGGAAATGATGCTCAAGGTGACAACCAGAGCTCCCCAAAGTGAACCAGAGCCATTCTCAGTGAAAATGAGGTCTGGAGCTCCTCCTCTGACAAGAAAACCAAGTTCACCAGGAAAGCCAGCATGGCAAGGTCTCCCAGCAGGATAGCCCAGCTCCTCAGCGGCATCTACAGCTTCCCTAACAGTCTGCCCAACAGCTCCTCTAACAGCCTCTTCTGCTGCTTACAACAATCACGGCGGGTGGCTCTCGTACCCAGCCCCATGCTAGTTCTATTTAACTGGTTTTAACAAGTTGACCACCAGTCAGCAATCCACCACACGAAGGTAGAAAGGGCGATGACTGTGGAGCCCGTGGACTCGGCTTGGCAATGAGGCCCAGGCTGGTTTGTATCTTTTCGGTTGTTGATGCGATTGCTGGTACCAGGGTCTATGCTGCTGTTCACCTGGGGCTGAGCTCATATTGCCCATGTGAGAGGGCCACAAACCACAACAGGGGTCCCATCAGAGAAGCTCAGACAGCCACTTGAGTTCTCCCTCCATTTGTGACCTCTGTGTCTCCTGTGGTTTTCTTAAAGGGTCAATGGCTGCAACCAGAGAATAACCGCAATTTTTTATTGTGTCTAGATCTAATCCAGAAGGTAGCTGGATTGCCCACTTCCTTTTCTTTTACAAAGTATATGTTGTCCACTGCTGTGTAACCAGTGAACCCTCAACTTAGTGCTTTGAAACTGCAGACATCCGTGGTCCCCCACCTTCTACCCATTAGGGATCCAAGCAGCACACCTGCTTTGCCAAGTGGTTCTGGCCCACAGGCTCTTATGTGGCTGAAGGTGCAATGGGGCTGAGAACTCACTTCCAAGGTGCAGTGCTTGTGTGGCTTTTGGGAGAAGACTTCAGGCTCTTGCCATGGAACATCTCACAGATGCCCAAATGACCTCGTGATATCGCTGCTTTCTTCTCCCCAGCAGGTGAGAGAGGAAGACGGCACTGCCATGTTACTGACGGCATAGCCCTGGAAGATACACTGTGTCCTTCTGCAGCATTCTACTGATTACACCAATGACCCTGTCTGTGTTTGTATGGAAGCCACACAGGGCATGATTACCAGCAGGGTTCGGGGCCACAGAGGTTGCCTTGGAAGTGGCTGTGCAGGAGATAAGTGGTAGTGCTAAGTATAAAGCCAGCAGTTTCTTTGTAGTCCACTGAGAATGTCCTGTTCCCTAAGGGGTGTGCAGGATAATGTGGCATCCTTGAGGCACCAGAAAAGCACCACTTCCTACAACTTGAGCTTGAAGGGGCTCTTCACAGAGTTTCTTAAATAAACCAGCCAAATGACTAAACTAATTTGCTGGTCTGCAGCTTCCTGGCATGTCTGGAGATTTCCTAATAAATACTAGCGTGCAGCTGGCAACCTGCCAGCATGGTGGCCTTTTCTGAGCCACAGACAGGATGTGTAAAAGCCCCTGAAGGGCTGGGAGGACTGGTGTGGAGGAGGAGGAGCTGCACTGGGAGTGTGGCCTTGAGATGGCCTTTACCACTGTCATGATTCTAGTGAAACACTTACCTCTTCTGGAACAGCTATGCTAACTCCCAGGTTAGCTGAATCAGGGCTCTCACTGGGTTTGAATGAAGCGAGGTGGCGTTTCCAAAAGCATAGCTGCAGGATGCTGGTGCCATGCATGGTCAGTCTCAGGAGGGCTCCCTGTGGCGGCAATGTGCAGAACTGTGACCTGAGGCCTGCCTCCCCCACTGCCCTGGCTGCAGGCTGGGCCAGCTGCACTGGCATGTGACCAGGGCAGCTGCCCAGGGCCCAGTGCTCAAAGGGCCCTGCATGTGGAATGAAATGCTTTGCACGTGCTGTCCTGGATGCTTAATCATTTTATCTTTGAAATTTTGGGTCTCCACTTGCACGCAGCCCTCCAGCCATCTCCCTGAAACGGGCTCCCAGCTGCATGCTCTCTGCCCCTAAGTTCCCCACTGCTCTGCTCTGTAGCCAGGCCACCCAGAGCACACCCAGCCCATGGTGCCCAGGGCAGAGACTGGCTCATGCTGTCCTTCTCTGTCTGTGTGCTCATGATGTGAGGACTGTGGTCCAGCAGCCCTCGCACAGGGCCTAGGGAAAGGGAAGGCAGCAGTCATCTCAAGGCAGGGTTGCGTCTTGGGGCACGATTGGCAGGGGTGCCCTTTTGCACCTGAGAGCCAGGTACCAGGGTACTGCAAGTCCTTGGGGATCATTTTGCTGCCAGGGGTCGGAGTGCTCATAAGAAGAGGAGACCGATTTCCTTATCAATGCCAGGACTGTGCATTTCACTTTATTGAGTCCCACGAGAGGCACTGTTGATCCTGGATACAAGCATGTTGGATCCTATAAAGTAAAAGGCAGAAGAGCAGGGCGGGGCTGAATGTGGACTTAGGAGTCGTGCGTCATGGCCCCACTGCTTGCTGACCTTGTGTCCTTGGCCAGTCACCTAACCTTTCTGCACCTCTTTCCTCATCTTTGAAACAAGAGTCATGCAGTTCTCACCTTTGTGAGCTGTGGTGTGGATCACTGAGGCAGAGCATGCGAACTCAGACCCTCTGTGCCCAGGACCCATTTACTTATTCAACACTCATTTTCTGTCTTGGCCTGCAACACTCCAAAGGCAGAGCTGTGCTCTGTCCCATCCACTGCCACAATCCTGAGGCCCAGCCCCATGTCCAGGGGAGATGATGTGCTCCATGAGCAAGAGAGGGCTCCCCATGGAACCTGCCTTTTATTCCAGAGATTCAGAACCCACGTGCCCCACATGGCACATTAAAGAAACACTGGGCTGCCGCCAGGACGTGAAGTGTGCAGCGGTGCAGGCAGCAGGTGTGCACAGCCTTGGCAAGGTTCTTTCCCCTCCACATGTCCTTCAGGACTCTGGTTCTTACCTCGCTGGGACTGGCTCCTAGACCCCCAGAGGCTCAACCAGGCGCCACCTGCACTGCCAGCCTTAATTGGGCCAATCTGTCTGTTTGACACCCCGTGCTCTGCTTCATTTCTTCTTGAGGCCCTTTCCTGTCACTTGCCAGGTTCTCCACTGTTGTGGGTACAGGACAGTGCATGTTCTTCCAGTGATTTCCCTACCAGGTGTCTGCTCTTTCCAAACCCTCTGTATATTTTTATAATTTCCAAATGGCTGTCCCCATCTGCCATCTTGCTTCTCCATCCCTACTCCCCAACTTTCTTCCAGTGACCCCTGCTCCTTTAATGTGATGCCACACCTGTTTCCAGGACACTTTTAAGGAAGCTCAACTGACTCAGCTATGTGGTGGCTATGCTTCCAATCTGAGCTTCTCGCCCCACTAGGATATAACAGACGACTCTTTGGGAAGCAATCCAGGGAGCAGGGCTGTGAAGGAGCGAGACAGGGAAAGGAGAAAGGCCAGAATGCTGCCTTCCTCTGCCGCTTACTCGCTGGGTCACCACAGACGCAGATTCTTACTCTGCACTGTCCCGTGGGAGGCAGAAGGGACTGGAATGCTTCTCTACTGGCTCTCCTTCCTGTAGCTAGAGGCTGATGCTGGGCCCCCCACACACTTCCTCATACTTCCAGCTGGGCCTCTTCAGCAGAACGACCTTTCCTGGCTTTGGAAGAACTTCTTTGGGGCACGAGGAGGGAACTTCTGCACCTGTTTGCAGAAATCTCCATTTTGCTAAAATCAGGTGGCTGCAAGAATGTTATGTAATTCATGCAGATGTGCCCTATGGCCAGTTGCACACATGTGACTCCCTGAGTTTGAGGTAGCCTCTTCGAGCATAAACTAGCTCTTTTAAAGGCTGTGATGCAGGTGCACTTTCTACCTGGTAGGTCTGCAGATGATGGGCATAAGCAAGGATTGGTCCATCTCTGTGTGTTGTCCCCTTTGGATAGCCTGGGTGATTTCTTTACACAGACAGGTCTGTGTAAAGGTTTGTTCCAGCCCCACTCTGCCCGGATCAGGCGTGATCCTTGCCCTGGGAGGCCTGCAGGGGAGGGAGCTCGGGACACTCTGACTCCTTCTTTGCCTCCTCTCTTCCTGTCTTCTCCTGGCAGCCTCTGCGAGGACCATTCTCCTCATGGTAGAACAGTGAGAACACTGTGAGGAGTGGCAGCAGGATGGGGCAGGGAGAAGGGACCAGGAAGGAGGAATGCTTCCCTTTATACTCCATCAGAGCTTCTGGAATCCTCTTTTCTGCTGCTGGCCACCCACCCCTGCCCTTTCACAGCACAGTCACACCCCTGACTATCGCATTCTTCATGGGAGTTCAACCACCCAGTTCATGCTGAGCTTCCCTGCTACCCTGTCAGCTCAGGCCTTCTCCATGAGCCTGTGCTCTCCTGGGGTGCTCCTCTTGCCAGAAGTTCCAACCCTACTTGATTCCAATATCTCCTTATAAAGGATGGACAAAAGGGAAGCATGTGTGTCAGCTTTCGGTTACTATAATAAATGCCCAAGGCCACCAGTGTATGGAGAAGAAATGTTCCTTTGGGCAAATGTTTCAGAAGTTTTAGTCCTTGGTGGGGAAGATCCACTCTTTAGGCTGTGGTGAGGCAGCACATCGTGGCAGGAAGCCCAGGGTAGAGATAGCTGCTTACCTCATGGCTGGGAGGAAGGAGAGCAAGTACAAGAAAGTAGGGCTCCACAGTCTCCTTCAAGGGTTCCCCTGGTGACTTGAAACTTCACGCACGCCAGACCCTCTTAAAGATTCCTCCCTCTCCCAATAGCACCATGAACCGAGGACTAAGTCTTCAACAATGGGATTTGTTAGGACATTCGAAGTGCAGCACATAGCAGGAAGTGACATTGGCCAGGCCAGCTTAGCACCTTCAGCATGCCCGGCTGTACACCTGGCATCGGCAGTGTAGAGCCCCCCAAAGGAAGAAGTTTTTTACCTGGGGCCTATAACCTTGGAGGGGAGGAATATCAACTGACACTTAAAAAACTGAAAAACTGCCATTACTTTCTGTTCAAAATATGGAGCTCAGCTCCTTCTTCCTGCTAGCCTTAGTAATATCTATGACTTTGCCACCCATCTAAATCTGAGATACTAGCATATCACACTATGGTATGCAAATATCTTAGATATCTGAAAGTAACATTTTATGCTCACCATTTAAAAATTACAGTGGTCATTAGCCTGCTGCAAGGACTTGTTATTTAATGTGTTATAAACTCAGTGGGATAAGTGCTTCCCTGGCAAGCACAAAGGTATGAGTTCAATCCCCAGTTCCGCAAAAATAAAATAAAATAAAATAAAATAAAATAAAAAATAAAATAATAATAATAATAATGTGTTATAAAGAAGAACCAGAGGGCCAGCGAGATAGCTCAGCAGAGTAAGTGCCTGCTTAGGCAGGTGCAGGGACTAGGGTTCAATCCCCAGCACCACATGCTAGGGATGCACTCCACCCTAGGATGCACTAAGCTGGCCACTGACTCTGGGCATGATGACGCACACCTATATTCCCAGTGCTGGGGAGGCTTAAAATAGGGTCTCTGTGAGTCTGAGCTGTGTAGTGAGACCATGTACCAAATTCATAAAAAAAGAACCAGCATTGGTGTATCATAAATTTATTTAATATTTTTATAGCTGTATAGCTCATCTTTCTCTATAGCTGTGTGTTAGTTTGTGGAATTTACTGTTTCACCAATACCGAGGGGCACGGAGAACAGGTCAAAGACCCTAGTTTGGAACACATGGGGCTTCTATACCTAATGTCTAGCTTTGGAACTTTGGTCACAGTTCCAGGACTAGAGGAGAAGTCATCTTTAATACCCTGTTACCTGTAGGTATGGTCCCATTGTGTGGTTCGGGCTAGGTGTCTGCACTGGTTATTCAGAGTGTCTCCTTTCACTCTGAAAATTAACCTGGCTTGAAGTAGGTAGGAACCTACTTTAGGACACATGTTCTGGTAGGACTGGGAGGCTGTTCACTTGTTGCTCACATTCCCTACAATCCCGCTGTTCTTCAGGCATAGGCATTGCCTTGGGCTCTTGTTTTAAAGGTAGGGTGATTGTGCCCTGGTGTGTGTGCAATGGCTGACCCTCTTATGTCTCCTTTTGACCTGAGTGATCAGATTCCTTTCCAGATAGTGGGATGGGTCTGGGGAAAGTAGGACCTGAGAAGTGGACAAATGAGAGGGACATGTGGGGAGCCAGCCACCCCAGCACCCTGAAGGAGATCTTCCAGGCTGGACAGGCATTGGGTTGGACAGGCCCACAGCAGAGATGATTCCTGCGACTTTTGGCCTGCATGGGCAGTGCTGCTTGATGGTGAACTTGCTTTCTTTCTGATCATAAGGAAGCCAGGTAGAATGTGTGCCTACCAAAGGGCCACTCTTTCTTTCTCAAACCTTTTTGAAGCCCTCATTCTCCCCCAGCAGAGCCCCTCCCAGACCAGAGGATGAGTGTTAAGAGATAAAAGCTGTCCAAGAAGGGCTTGAGCCCCAGGTCCTATAGAGCCCACCCCAGGACTTGATCCAGGGACTCAGAATGCTGATGAGTCCCCGTTGGGTTCCCATACTGCCTCTGCTTCCCAGCTTCCTTGGTGAGTTCATCTTTCTGAACCTCAGTCTCCTTTTCTATCTGATGAGGTTATGCATAGCATCTGGCAGGCAGCAGTCTAGCAAGAGACAAGCACCCTGCTGAGAAGGGACGATTCCAAGAGGGCATCTCCACAAAGATGTAGGTGTGTCAATGAGGAGGATGTGGGGCAAGGGACAGCTGCCCACAGCAACTGGCATCCCTCCCCACCCCGTGGGGCTGCAAGGGGGCAGATACTAGGAAGGAGAGGACAGGCACATACAGGATGCTGCTCTGTGAGGCTCCACAGCCTTTGGTATGGAGGGACGACTCTAATATGAAGCAGAGAGCAAACCAGGGGTACACATACCCCAGCCTCAACCTCCTTCCCTCTCGTTTCTTCCCAGGACTTTCACGGGTCCAACAAGTGGGAAGCCAGTGGCAGAGGTAGAATCATGACAGGGTTCTCCCAAGCGTGTGCTGGGCATACAGCAGGGTGAAGAAGGGCAGGCAGCGGTGCTGAGTGGGTAGATGGACAGCACACTCACGTGACCTCACGCATCAATGGCTGAGCTTTGTTGCATTTGATCCTCACAGGGCCTCATCCCTTACTCAGAGTCTTGTGCATAGAAGGTGTGATCAAACAGCAGGGTGAACATTTACATTAGAAACAAATTACTTAGGGCTGGGGATACAGCTCAACTGGCCCAGTGCCGGCCTGAAAGCACAAGCTCATGAGTTGGCTTCCTGGCACCAAAAAATAAAAACAAAATTATTTCAAAAAGAAAGCTATTATAGTAAAGACACATTGCCATTAATTCCCTTCAAAATACTCTCTGCTGAGTACCTGGAGAGGGATGTCAGGACCCAGGGCAGCCTGCGGGGAGTGGCCGATGGGCTGCTGGGCATCTACTGAGCGGGTGCATGGCAAGCAATCCCGTGCTGGGAACCCAGGAGACCCCACAGATGGTCACAAATACAGAAAAGGGCTGCCGAGGCCCATTTAGAAACAGAATGAAAGCGCTGGATGTGGGAATTCCAACAAGCCAGCCCTGGGGGTCCGTGCAGGGCTTACAAAGGAACCTGGGTTCTAGTTTCCTTTGGTGCTAGTGGGGAGTAGCTGGCAGATAGCTGCAACCGGCTTTTGTCTTTCTCTTTCCTTTTTTCTTTTTCCTTCTTCTTTTATACTCTTATAGCTTTTTTTTTTTTTTTTTTTTTTTTTTTGTATTTTAGGGAAGGGTCTACAGGGCTACAGGGTCTCACTGCACAGATCAGACTCATAGTGATCCTCCTGTTTACAGCCTTCCAAGGGCTGGAATTACAGGTGCACGCCAGCATGTCCAGTCTCAAGCGCCATCTCAGCAGGCACTGGAGCCCAGGGCGGGCACATCAGGTCTGGAGATCAACCCCAGGTCCCTGTGCCTGCTTGCAGGCACTTTAATCTGCTGAACTATTTGGCCAGCCCTGTTTTTAAAATTATAGTTAATACAACGTTATTATACAAAATTCAAGTGGTTCAAATAAGCAGAAAAGGACAATTAAAAAAATCATCACTGAGATACACTCGCTGTTAATATTGTGGTGTACATGTTTCTGGATGTTGTTTTTCTTTCTTTTCATTAGGACCCTGCTTTTCTGAACCAGAGCCAAAGTAGCTGGCATGTCTATAGCAGTGTTCAGTGCAGGCACGGGGCAAAGCACATGCTCTTGGTTAATAACTCACTAAGTTCTGATTTTTTTGACAGAGGTGTGAAGAGGGTCAGTGACCTGTTCAAGGTCACACGTCTACTAGGTGGGAGAGCTGGGATTTGAACTTGGACAGACTGACTTTAGAGCCCAAATGCTTTTAAGGTTGTTTACCAGTTAATCAGTGTCCAATTTTTCAAAATCCTCATGTCTCTGGCTCTTACATCATGTGGAGCTGTCCAGTGCCCCTCAACACGGCACCAAAGTATGTTTTCCACAACAGAGTGAGAAGTGTGTCTGGAGTCACAGCGCCCCCTGGCTTACTCAGCCATTTTGATCCACTCCCTCTAGGCTGGGTCAGGGTGGCCCAGAGACTCCAGAGAGATCAGAACCAAGTGTATTCTGTTAGACTCTGGGGATGAAGGGTAGAATAAGGTACAGCTCCCAGACACACCCAGAGGAGGTGGCAGTGTGAGCACAGAACCCAGGAGACACTAGAGAAAGGAATCTTCATAGCAGGAAAGGTCAAGTGTGTGCCCTTACAACCCTCCAGGACCCTGACCTGCAGTGCTACTGCAGCTCTCTAAAATGACCCAAGGGCCAAGAATTTTCGCTGTCCTTCCTCCCACTGAAACACCTTTGCCTTTCTGTCTCTTCCCTCAGTATGTTGGACATGGCCACCTAATAATCTCAGAATGTGTCAAAAGTAGGTCAAAAGACTCCAGAACCATGACAGGCGCTCTCAATGCAGTTAATAACCTTAACAGCCTTAGGCTGGGCAGAAACAGTCAGTGAATTAAGCAGACTGGCCATTTGTGCATTAATCCTGCAGGAATATTCTTTACTTCCACGAGGTTATATTCCTCCACTTGTGCTGTTCTAAGACATAATGGATCTGTCTTCCCACTTCCTATTCACCTTCAGTGTGTATTAAATGAAAAAAACAGCAACATGTTTCTTCAGGAGAAAAGCACCAGGAGGGCAGGATGGTAGAGCTCCGTGTCACATGGAGAACGGAAGGGCCCATGACAGCGGCTCCTGAGAATGGGCATGTGTAGGCCTTCTGTGGAGGTGGCAGCCAGGCACCCAAGAGCGTGCTGGGGAGTGAGCTAAACCACTGTGGGCAGCGGGGACCCCAGCTCGGAGGGCTAGTGTCAAAAGTGCCCGTCACTTGTTCCATGAGAGAACTGAGGAGCTGGGCACAGTGAGGAAGCTCACTGTGGAGATGCTCAGTGGTGCTTCAGTTCCCTGGCTCCTCTGGCCCCAGCCCTTCACCGCTCCTGAGGCTTGGATGTTCAGACACTGAGCCCTGAACTGGCAGAACTTCTAAGCACTATAGCATCTGCCACAGGCGCTGCCTGCCCATGGGGAACTCACTGCTCATCTGAAGGGATGGTTTAGCAACTAGGTTTGCCAAGCATGAATGTGTGCCCAGGGTTTTCAGACCTTCAGATTTCCCAAGAGATGCCAAAACTTTAAATTTTCATGCGAACTCTCTCCATTTGCAAATGTTAACCATGACTTCAAAATTAAAAAAATAAACTGTGCGAGCCAACCACAGCATATCTGTGGGCTGGATCTGGTTTACCAGCAGCCAGATTTTGAAACCTGATCTGCCCTAAAGGCTGATCTCTGCTCCAGACTGTGCTTACTAGAGGCAAACTCCAAGATGAATTCTGATAAAGGGAAGGTGAATGTGTAATTTACATAAACCGAATCTATGTATCAAAGAGACCCCCAAATATAGTGTTCTTAGCCAGACAGAACCGAGCCCTTTCTCCTGGAGGAAGGTGGGTGGTCGAGGGCCGCTCTGTTGCACGAGGCTGTTCTCCTACCTTGTTGCTCATTGTTGTCTCCTGTCAGTGGTCAAAATTTGCTCCTTAGTTCCTCATACACTTTCTAGTCCTTAAGAAGAGAACCAATGAAGCTCAGTCATTTCAAGGGTCAGATTCTGTAACGAATTTCACTTCCTCTCAGAGTTTCTGAGTAAGACTTTAGTCATGTGGTCATGTGTAGCTGCAAGGAATGCTGGGAAGTATTGCCACTATCTGTTTGTCAGTCTGTCTTATTGGTCATAATTTCCCTTAAACTTAGGAATTGTATTTGCATATAATTAGGAGACTAGATAGCAGACACTTGTGCCATAATAAAAAAGGGATCTGGAAAGGATGGCATTGTGGCCCAAGGCAGGTCTATCTAAGTAGACAGTTTTCTCCGGATAACTTATGAGTTCTCTCTGTGTGGAATAGGTTCATCATGACACTAATCTGAGAAACCTTCATAGAATCTCAGGACCAACCTGGCTAAGGCTGGTTACCATGGGAAAAATGCAAACATAAGGGTTTACCTTTGAGGTCTAGGATCTCTCCTGTGTGTGGTCTCATATAATATTTAGGCCTCTTTGTGAAGAAAGTATTATTAATTCCCATTTTTAGAAGAAAAACTGAGAGCAAGAGACATAGGATGGAACATCCAGGTTCCTCAAAGTTTTTATGTTTTAGAGGTGTGGTCTTTTTATGTTGCCCAGGCTGGCCTCAAACATGTGAGGTCCAGAAATCCTCCTGCCTCAACCTCCTGGGAAGCTAGGATTGCACGCATGCACTACTGTACCTGCAATTCCTGGATCTTGAGCTATCAGAGCTCCCACACAGGTTGTCTCATCAGAGAAGAAAAGGCCTTGGCCAGGCTGGAAAGGAGGCAGTGATGACTGCAAAGTTCACATTCTTTTCACCATAATCCGATTTCCTTACACCAGTTACTTCCCCAGAGACAGCGACAGCAACTCTACTGGCTGTTGAGAGGGTAAACAAACCATGATGAATGAATCTCCTCTCCTAATATGAATGCCTTATTGTTGTTATTCTTCATGCCCTGCCAGTGCTAGCAGCCTGGGCTGCTTCTCTGCTTCTAGCTGATGGATTAAAGGAAGCCAGTGCTCACAGCCCTGGTGGAAAGTCACAACTGGGATTTGAGGTAATGAAGAGTGGAAGGTGCAGCCAGGGGCACTTGGCTTCACTATTAACCTGGCCCAGGCCACTAGTGGTCCTGCAATTAATTGTCTTCTTCCATGACATGTTGTTGCACCAGAAATACCCATCTGGGTGTAGTCCACATTAAACAAGCCCATTCTGTGAAAACTGAGACTTGTTGAAAAGACAAATGAGAGATAATTATTTAATTAGCCACAAGAGACTCCGCTTTGCAAAAGAGGATTTCGGTAAAGCTGGTTTTGAAATAACACCGAGAATTTCATTCTAGAAGACAGCATGTCCAGAAAGATGGGCAATTCCTTCCTGGTCCATTTGGGAGTGTTCCAGAATAGATTATGTTTCAAGAACTCTGTAATGATGTGTCAGAGGGAAATTGTGAAGTTGGAATGGGGTCAGGGGTTATTTGTGGTCAATACATTTAGAGCGCCAGCTCAGCCTTCAGCCCGTCCCTGAGTCTAGTCACTCACAGTGTATGGGAAGGAAGAGGTGGGTGTCAGGGCAGCTGAGCCTGGGCCACGCTAGGCCCCACGTTACTACTGACGAGAACAAAGGGAAACTCCTGATCAGGAACCAATTTGGAGCCAACCAACTTCCATCTTACAAACAAGGGAGCTAAGATTCACCTGCCTGCAGTTAGATGGTGCTTGTCACTCGAACTGATGGATTTTGGAGAGCCAGGCTAGGATGGTGGTTTTAACACTATGTGCACTTTCTGAAGAAGACAGAGAGCACCTTCCAGGCAAGGAGAAAGAGATGGTAATTGAGCAGGTGCAGGGCCTGGCAAGCATGCTTTCCTATTGTTTGGGATCTGCAGAATTGTCTGTCACAGTCTTGGAATAAACATGTATAGGGCTCCAACTCAGCAAGGATTTCAAACCGGTTCCAGATTATCCACCTCAGGCAAGAATGAAAACTTATTTTTATGCCTCCATCTGTTCTCAGTGGGCACAGAAGTCTTAGAGGGGCCTTTCTGTCTCGGGAGGCTTTTGTACTGGCCTTTGGATGAGGAGTGCCACCTAGGGAATACATCTCTACCAACTAAATGGTCGGTGGGCTCTGCTGGTCTTCACCAGAAAAAGAGATACTTTCATGGTAGCTGTGGAGGAGGGGCTCCTTGGAGAGAGCCAGAAGAGGCCGTCACCCTTGAGTTTCCACTGCACTGTCTCTCAGGGTCTGCAGCCTTTGCCTGGCTTCTGTACAAAGCAGCTGACTGCACTCTTGCTAAGGCAGCTTGGAGGTGGAGGGCCAACTGCCAAGAGTACTCAGGGCAGAGCAGACAGACGTGGTAGGTGGAGCGGGGCGAGGCGAACCCACCACGAATGCCTCATGGGTTGCCCCACTCGAGGAGAACTGGCAGAGGGCTTTTTCCTTGCAGCCGAGTGTTACACACAGTGTATCAACACAAGTCTCTTCCATTGCTTGTCCCCTCTTTCCTTCCCAAATTTCTGCCTCAGGTAGAAATCCTAGCTCACTTACCTGGGCTTGTTGGGAACATTGTATGTAGGTTCCCTGTGTAGCTGTCTAAATTCATCAGGTCTCAGGGTTTAGCACTCATGCTTTGAATATTCATGGGTGTGCATGGGAACAACCAACGTGTACTCCAGTATTATGAGTTTCTTGTCAAGGAGGCTGGCCATACCCTTGACCCCCTTCACCTAATCCCTTCCTCCTTTTTAATCCTGTCTGGTTGAACCACTTTTATCTGCCAGGCACCCCCTTCAGTTAATGCAGCCATTGTGCCAACCCTGTGGGTACTGTTCATAAGCCAGCCCTGGTGCTAGCTGGCTGACAGTGACTAGTCACCCACTGGATGGCTTGTGCCACTGTCACAAGCCCCCACGTAGTGGCTATTAGTGGCCATCTACTTTTTACAGGTGGAGAAACAGAGAGGGTAAGCCAGCCCTCTGACTCCACCACCGAAGATCTGCCTTGCCACCGCTCCAGCTGCCCCAGGCTTCCCTCACCAGTTCTAGTGACTGAGGAGAGGGAGCCCAGGTGTCCTGCCTGGCAGCGAGGCCCCTGGAACTTGGCTTTCCTCTCTTCTTCCCCGTGAGCACAGCTGCCAACCTGGAACGCAGCCCTTTGCATGAAGGCCCAGGAGAAAAGCCAAATGTTGTTTCACCTGCCAGACTCGGAGATGCTATGGCCAAGAAGCCTCCAGGCCTGTGCAGAGCATTGGGAGGGCTGTGTGTGTGGGGTCCCTACAGTGGTGGGGGGGAAGGGGTTAGCTACACAGGGCCAGCCTGCATTCCCGATGCTTCAGGTTCCAATGGCTAAAGAAATCCAGATGGCCCTTCCCCTCCCTGCCCTATCCTTCAACCCAGGGAAGTTTCTGAAGGAGACCCTTCCCTTACATCTGGTGGAATGTGGTAGGTCAAATTCTAGAGAAGCCCCCAGCATTTTTGCCCTCTAGCACCACACTGTTGTGCCCGCCCTCTGCGATTCCTGGAACTGTGAATGTAATGGATTTCACTCCAGTGATTAGGTGATATTTTATGCTACAATTGACCCTGGAAGAGTGAGATGATTCAAGTGATCCTAATTCAACCCCATAGGGCTTCTCCCACAGCAGTTTTCTCTGGTTGGTGGCAGAAGAGAGGTTGGAAGTAGGAGAGGATTTGACCCATCTTCTCTGCCTGGAAGACAGAGGGAGCCTTATGGTAAGAAATGTAGATTCTTTCTAGAAACTATGGGTGGCTCTCAGCCTGGAGCCAGCTAGGGAACAGAGGGCTCAGGCTGATTCCAGTAAGAGGAAAGTGCTTCCTAGGGAATTCTTGCTCCAAGCCTTCCTGTAAGAACTCAGTCCAGCTAACAACGTGACTTTGGCCTCCTGACATCCTGAGCAGGTAATTCCATTGGTTCCACCTGGCCTGCTCGCCCAATGGCTGGCAAGCTAATGAGCAGACATTGTTTTGAGCTGCTACATGCATGATAATTCATTATGCAGCAATAGGAAATGAATATACATTGACAGTCTAGTAATGCGTCCAGCTGTTGTGCCCAAGCTGTCCCTCACAGCTGTCACCATGCAGTCAATGGCAGCTTCATTCTCCTTGACTCAGGCCAAAGATCTCCAGGTCAGCTTTGGAGAACATTTTCTTGTGGCCTTTTGTGGAGTCCACCCTTCCCTTTCCAGACCATGGCTGCTCATCGTCAGCCTCCTGAACCTGCCCCTTGTCCTTTCTGCCTTGCTAGCTGTGTGACTTCGCATGGCCGTGCCCAGGTCCTTCCTAGCAGCTCTCAGGTAGGGTGCTCTTGGGCAGTGAGTGGCTGTCCTCGCCTTAACTTCAAGCTCAGACACAGAGAAGAGGGAGGTAGAAATGGGGGTTCGCACATGTGGGCCTAGCAGGGTGCAGGGGACACTTGTGTTCTGGCCACCCATGCGGCGTGGTGGCCCCTCAGAACCATTACCCATGTGTTTCCAGATATGACAGTTGCCACACCAGATGGGTTCCCAAGTCTGCTTCAGAATCGATTATGCTCTGAAGTCATGCTGGGGAACACTTTTGGAGATCAATATTTTATTTATGGCTCAAAGTGTTGAGCCAAGAGCAAAAAAATGACTGAGACAGGGGACTGTAAAGGACAACCTGGCCACCGGAACTCTGGCTGCTTGAAGACAGACAGCTGTCACTTAGTGGAGCATGAGGGGACCTCCTTCTTCCTTGCTGACTTTCCTGGGGCCCCCAATCCCTCATGGAGGATTAAGTGACAACTTCAGTGTTTAATTGTTTCTTGGCCAAATATCTTGCACAGTACCAGGCACACCCTGAGTTCTCTTAATTGGTGGCTATAGTGGCTGATCTGTTGTCTGCAATTTACTTCTCAAGGGAAAGCAAAGGTAATTTGCTAGGTGCATACGTGCATGTGTGCATGTGTCCACACGTGCTTGTGTGTGTGTTAGTGCTCACCTAACACTGCAGCAGTTATCCCAGCCCCCACACTCCAGAGGAAGTTGCCATAAGTGCTTCAATTATGTCTTAGCTCAGCACCCACGATTGGGTTCATCAGCATAAGGGATTTCTAAAATGCTTTTTCATTGATGAAAAGAATGGCACCCAGTAGAGGCAGAGGGCTGGAGGTGTCTTGGTGCAATCACCCCACCTGCATACCTTGACGGGCCACAAGCCACTTCTCTCAGGGAGGTCCCGGCCTTGGAAGTCTACCCAGGCCCATGTCCAGAGAATAAGAGGTTTCCCTTTTACCTACCTGCCTCTGTGAGCCAAATACTGTGCTGAAGATATTGTCCTGTCTTCCTCGGTTCGACTTGCCATGGAAGGGGGTGCGGAGTGGCTCAAAGGAGGAAGAGCTGACGGCCTTGCTCACAGAGTGTGCACAGTGGCTGTCCCTGCTGGTGGCCTAGGTGACGGAAATCTGCCTTTCTAGACCGTACAACCTGCCCAGGCTCTTGTGGAAGGAAGTCTGCAGCCTTTCCAGGCCTCTCACTCTGGTGAATAGGAAGATACTGTCTCACACATTGCAGTTGGGGTAGCCAAAGAGCTCAGGTGAAGTTTGCACTAATTGCTTTCATCTAAGTAAGAATATAATGAATCAGAAAATGACTGACTTCCACCAGCTTAGAAATGGCATGTTTTGACAAGAAGTCAGGAAGTTGAGAGGATGAACCTCCACGTAGCACATCCTGCGGGTGAGGTTCTGCACACATTTTAGGGGCTGTAAGGTCAAATTTAGAAGAGGTGTGTACATAGACAAAGAAGCAGGAATGGGACAGGAGAAGGTGCACGAGGATAGGGAATTCTGATGCTTTTCCTTCCTGGTAAAAGAAAAAGACAAAGAAAAGCCATGGATCTTTCTAGAAGTGGCACAGCTGAGCATGATGAGCTAGAGTGGACCTAGACAGGGATCATATACTTGTTCCTCATATCTAATAGACTGAGGCAAGTTTCTTAAATTCTCTGAGCAAGTCTTTCCATCTACAAGATGGGAATAAAGAAACTATCCTCTGAATGTGGATTTAAATACGTGGATGTGAAGTGAAGTCCATGTATTTAGGCAGTGCTCATACACCATCAATGGAACTTCAAAAATGTTCCACTTAGAAAAATGTCCATCACAGGATGTGCCTCAGCGCATAGCTGGCTTGCCAGGATGCTTACTGTGGCACCACAGGAGCCAGGTTATAGCAGCAAATGGGCCACATGGGCTCCCAGAGCTCAAGTCTATCATGGTGATGAGCTCACGAAGATGCAAGAGCACCCCTGACATGTCTGCTAAGATGCAGGTGCTAAGCACCTTTCCAGAGCTCCCAAGTCAGAGGACAGTGAGGCCACCAGAAACCCTTTGTATTTATTATTTTTTTTTATTATTAGATCAATAATAAACAAAGAATTGAACCTAGGGCCTTTGCAATGAGCTAAATCCCCAGCCCATTTTTGTATTTTTAATTTGGAGACAGAGTCTCATTAAGTTGCCCAGGCTCTGGGGCCAGGTAGATGGCTCATTAGAATAAGCGCTTCCCTGGCAAGCGCAAGGGCCTGAGTTCAATCCCTGATTCTGCCAAAAAAAAAAAAAAAAAAAGGATAAAGTTGCCCAGGCTGGGCTTGAACTTGTGATGCTCCTGTCTCAGCCTACTATAGTGTTTAATAAACTCCACAGGGATTATAGGTATGCACCAACAGCCTTGGCTCAGGAAGCAATTTTTAATAAGCTGCCAAGTGATCCTGACAGGCAGCCACACCACAGAACCAGATTTCAACACTGTAATTCAGCCACTATGTTTGGTAATTCTTCTGCTGCTTCAGAGGCCCCTGGGCTGTGCATTTGGGCTGCTGGCTCCTAGGCACATGTGTGGGAGGCACTGCCTGCACCCGAGCCGTGCTAGCACAGTCGGGTAGGGAGAGGCACTGCAGTTTTATAGGCAATGCTCATACACCATCATTGAAACTTCAAAAACTTCTCTAAGCATGGAACCAACTGGCTGTGGGCTATAACTCGAATTAGGAGGTCTCCAGGAGCTAAATGCTCTGGACCTCAGAAAGGCCTGTTCCTCAGATGAGCATCTAAGATCTGTGACCATCTGGAACAAGCACTGCTACTGTCTGCATGGGCTTCCAGGATTAATCTTCTGCTCTTACCTTCCTTCAAGCCTTGCATTGCACCTTTGCTTTTTAAAATTTCAGCATAGGACATGGAGCTACCTAAGCTACACAAGAAAGAAAAAAAGACAACCCCAGTTCTCCTGCAATACCTTTGCTATATTTTCTTCTATATACACAAATACAATTTCTTTTCCTGTGAAAACAAGATGTACTATAAGTTGTTCTTTTTTTAAATAATGTGCTTTAATGTAAAATGTTAAAACTTTTCTATTAGTTAATAAAAAGTTAATAGTTTTCTGTTCCTTTCTAGAGGAAGGTAAATATTCCTCAACAGTGTGGGTGTCACATTGGGTTGCCCGAGCCCTTGGTCCCCTGGCAGTGAGTGTTCAATGTCTTCCTGGAGTGGGAGAAGAAGGTGGAAAGTGGGAAATGGGAAGGGGGGCCACAAGAAGGGGCCCCTCATCCCAGAACCCTGTTTCCATCACAGCAGCTGTAGGGGTATCTGGATATAACTTGAGGACCACAAGATTCCACTGAAAAGGATCTAGGGGCTTAAAAAAGGTTAAAAAATTGCATTGTCCTAAATTTATATATTTATTTATATATGTTACAGTACCCAAGCACTGACTGAAATCAAGCGTTCACTCAGCTCTATCCATAGCCCATCCACAGATACAGATATTATGTTTTCAGCAGGTTCTTGCTGGATTGGTGAATTGCCCATGCTGGGCTCAAGCTTGCGGTCCCCATGCTGCAGCCTCTGGGGCTGCTGGGATTATAGGCGTGCATCATCAAACTCAGCTATAGAAAAAGTTAAGCCTAGTTCCTTTCTTTAAAAATTATTAAACAGATACTTGTTAATTGCTTTTTAAAAGTTCTTGTTTTATTTCTGCAGTCCTGGGATTGAACATAGGGTTCTTGAGCATGCTCTGCATGTGTTCCATCCCTGAGCTGTCTCTCCAGGACCCCCCGCCCGCCATCTTACTATTTTATTTCTTTTTATTTATTTTTTTTTTTCATCTTACTATTTTATTTTGAGGCAGTTACAAATTTTTCAAAGCTGGCCTGGAATTTGTAATTGTTCTGTCTCAGCCTTGTAACTAGTTGGGATTATGGGTCTGTGATGCCGTGTTGGCCTAAAATCCAGTTTGTTTGTTTTTCTAAAAGATGAATGAAGGTATGGTGATGGACCCTTGTAATCCCGGTGATTCAAGAGGCTGAGGCAAGATCATCCCAAATTCCAGGCCAGTCTAGGCAATTTAGGAAGCAGCAACAACATAAAAAAGGAATGATACATTTTTTGCAGGACCAGCAGACACAGGTTTGATAAGAAGCTCGTCTTCTCTCTCCTGACTAGTCAGAGAGCTCAGTTCATAAAGGAAACCATTATGTTGGAGGTTCTCCCCAGAGTTCTTTGCAGAGGACTTCCTGCGGCTCAGGCACCCAGAAGCAGAGCCCAAGAATCACATTTGAGGGCAAATGAGATGTGTGGCAGGCCACTGTCCTGATTTGCTTGTGTCTGCAGGTTTCCCCAGAGGATGTAGTTCTGGAAGCTAGGACAGAGAAGCCGGGAACTGGGATGGTGCTGGCAGGAGGCAGGTTGCCCTGGGGAGCTGAGCCTGCCAGCTGGCACCTTAGGAGGTGCTCCAGAGCACCCCAAGAGACTTCCACCCTGTTTGAGGAGTCTCTGCTGGTTGAGTACTATCCCTGAGGACAGGACATCCTGGCCATGGGCTAGGGCTCAGGTCCAGTGACAGCAATGCCTAAAGGATGGGATCAGGACAGCAGTGGCATTGGCTATGAAAATAGTTTTGGTCGTGTATATTTGAAAAATAAAATTAGGATCTTCCATTCTTCATTTGCAGACACTTTGATTTACAGATCTAAAAGAAAACCTTCCTACACCCCAAATCTAATACTGTAGTCACTTCAGGGACCAGGCTTAAAATTATCCCTGGATTAATAATGTCACCAGACTCATCAAGTCAATGGCCAACACTAGAATGGGATGAGATCCTAGACTAATGAAGAATGCTTCAGATGAGCTCTCTACTGGACTCAGCTCAAAACTGTCTACTGAGTCATTAGAAGAAACTAATAAGAAAAGTCTGGCGACTCCGATTCTTGCAGTGCTGTGGTCAGCCCAGCTCCCCACAGGAGTCCACGTGATAATCCCTGCCTGGCCCAGGCTCATTAAGGCTGGGGCCGCTGCGAGGCTGTGGAGCAGGTATGTGCAGTGCCTCTGGCCTGCTCCCTCCAGCAGCTTCATGATTACTGGCTAAACCAGGGAGCAAGGAGTAAGTTCCTTTTGTCATCATCTCCACAGCTATTTGACACATGATCGTGTTTGTGGCATTCTTGGTAAAGCGGACCATGGGTTTGCCTATTACATTCCTGTAGAGGAAGGAGACACAGGGTCTAGTTTCTTCTTCTCCAGAGCCCCTGGATAATTCTTAAAACTGTTTGGGAGGTGCATTCCTTCCTCTGCAGTTTTGGGAACCCAGGCCCCCATGTGTCAAAATGAATACTGTAGAAAATCTGAACTCTGGTGGGCTTGAAGCCAACTGGAGGATGGAAAGACATGGCTGTTGAGTTTTTCAAAAGTTATGATAACAGTTGCTGTATTTCAAAAGATATGATTATATCTGTAACCCCAGCACTTTTAGAGACTGGGGCAGGAGGCCCGCCTGGGCCATTCAGTGACTTAGCAAGACCCTGCTCCAAAAGTAAGAAAAAAAAAAGAGCTTGAGGGGTAACTAACTCAGTGTGAAGACCCAGGTGGGGTGGGTGGTCCTCTGTCTTTAGAAACACACTGATATTTATAGACAAAATGATCACTAGGATATTCTTCTAAGTACATGGTGGACAGGAGCCAAACCAGGTAGGCCACGTGCCTGAGAGGACTGACGGTCCTGCTCCATTTGCCTATAGATGTGTCTGAAGTTTTCCATAATGAAAAATGTCTTCACTGGGGGAAGAATGAAGATTTGTCAGGGAACTGAATTTTTTTTTCCAAAGGGCATTGTAAATATCCAATGGATAAATGTAGCTTCAGGACAAGATGAATTATAGGAGAGTATAAGCCAGAAAGTTCTAACTTAGGGACAGAGATGATGTGGGAGTAGGAGGATCTCAAACAGAACCATCTACCTGGTATAACTGGAAAGGGTAGAATTTTGAGATGTTAACTACCTGAACCCCCCAATTTGTGAAGCCGTTATTATCTAGGGAAAGAAAAGATGTTACAAAATCCAAGGAAGAAGACAGTTGAAGTTTCAAAGCCACTGCCAGGAATAAGAAAAAGACTTTATCAGTGAAAGCTATTCCCCCCAGCCCATGACAGTTAATTTTATTAGTATGTATTATTTTTTTAAAAACAAGGTATCACTGTGTAGTTCGGGGTGGACCTGAGATTACTATGTAGCCCAATTTAGTCTTGAACTCATATAGTGATCCTTCTGCCTCAGCCTCCCAAGTGCTGGGATTACAGGAGTGTGCCACCATGCCCTGGCAGTTAACTTCAGTGAAGCATTTATTTATGATGTTCTGGGCCCTGTTCTAACCTCTGCAGGTAGTGTCACCATCGTGAGGACTGTGACGGCCTCTGCCTCCTTGGCTTTGGCATTCCTGAGGACCTCATGACTTGAGCTGGGGGTGAGTTGGGGAAACTCTGAAATAAAAGTGATTTTACTTCCTCCACCTCTGAGACCTGGGATCTGAGACCTGATAAATTGATTTTAGTTGTCAAAAGCAACGAAGAAAGGTTTGCTAGTGGATGAGTTCGCAGCCTGATGCGGCTTATGTGGTTGTGAATAATAAGGCACTCTGAAGAGATAAGGGTCTTGGTGAAAATATGCCATTGTAAGTCCCACTGACCTGGGCCTAAACCATGTCACTCAGTTGCCCTGTGGTCTGGATATGAACCTTACTTTCTTACCAGCAAGTCACGCAGAGTCCTGCTCACTGTGCCTACCTGACAGGCTGGGAAAGGAAGAGATAAAGCACTATGCAACTCGCACCCCCAGCCCTGCAGGGGGCAGCTCCCCATAGCTGTGACCTGTTTATCCAGTGGTTTCAGTTCACTGGAGACACAAACAAGAAAAGCTTTTCTGTTTCCAGTGATTGACCCCCAACCCTGCGGAGTAATATTTTCCATTAGTCAACAGGCTGGGTAGTGACTCAGCTGGATCCTATAACTTTATTCTTTTGCTAAAGCAGTCACTTTGGTGGTTTTTAAAGGCTCTGCTTCGGTCATTTTAAAACTTTGTCCTCATCCTGTTATTGCCTAGGGACAGCTTGTGCTGTGATTCTAGAGGTCTGAAGGAAAGTGATGACATTTTCTCACACCCTTTGCCTTCTTCCCTGCCTTTGGCTGCCCCCCGCCCAGGGTGGGAGCTGGCGAGGAGAGAAGATGCCCTGCACATCCTTTCTGGGACTGGCAGTGTGGTAGGCTCCTGGCCACTGCTGGATCCGCAGGGTTTTGAGGGCGGCTGGGGATGGCTTTGTAAGGGCTCTTTACCCAGCATCTGTCTGGGCCTTGCCGGTCCCTTCCTAAGTCATGATCATCACGGTCCCTGGGTAAGGAGGAAGGTCCTTGCTGTCTACCTTCTATGATCAGCTTTGAGAGCTCGGAGCATGTGTAAAACCTATAGTGGCTTTAGATGGCTCAGTGGCAGGAACCCTGCCTGGCAAACACAAGGTCCCCAGTTTGATTCCTGGCACAAAACAAACACCCATAAATCATGCTATTCACTTCCATTTCTACCTCCTGGGCCCTGCTCACCATCTTCCCTTGAACCATTACTGATAAAGCCACATGCACGATGTCACCTTGCTTCTATTTTTGCTCTCATACCCCAGAACCCTCTACAGCAGCCAGGCTGAGCACGGCAGACACACAGACCATCGGGCCGTCTCACATGCGGTCACACTCCTGCTCCTGAAGATGCACTGAAGGAAGTCCCAGTGGCTTCCTCTGGCTTCCTGCCCTACCTGCTCCAGCACTCAACACCTCCCCTGCCAGCTTCAGCCTTTGCCATCTACCTTGGCTGCCTGGAGCCCCAGCCACATGAGCTGTTCCAGTGATCCATTGTTATAAAACAAATTGTCCTGAGACTTAGTGGCTGAAAAAGACAACCACAGATTATTCATCATGACTTTGTAGAATGGCTGGGCTCAGCTGCGGGGGGGGGGGGGTCATCTCCGTGCTGTCACTTACATAGCTGGGACCTCCGATGGAGCTGGAGTGTCCTCTCTCACCACAGGCCCAGTTGGGCATCTCTTTCTGCCCATCTGGTCTCCATAGTAACAGAGCTGGAGCCCAGGTAGTGTTAGTTTGGGGCTTAGGTGAATGCAATTGAAAAGTAAGCACAGCCACATTCTGTGGGCTAAAGCAGGTCCAAGCAAGCATACCAAGATCCAAGAGGAGAGAAATGGATGGAAAATATATGCTCAGCTTAAATGCACAGTGTGGACCTTCTTTCTCCTCTTCATGATTGTGAATTCCTTCCTTGGGGCCTCTGTCCCTGCTGCCCTCAGTAGGGGCTGCCTGGTTCACACTTTTATTCAAATCTCAGCTCTTCAGTGGGAAGCACCCAATGAAGAAGTCACCCATTACCATCCTGTAAATATTCTCTGTAGGTGCTGTTACTCTCTGTTAATTTAATTATGTGTTTATCACTGTCTGTCTCCTTTTACTAGAAGAAAAGATTCAGAGGAGCAGGAACCTGGCTCTTTTGTTCTCATTATTTCTTTAGCTCCTAAAACACTTGGTACAGAGGAGGCAGAGACTCCCAGTCAGTATATGTTGCAAATACATGTTATATAAATGAATGCCCCCACTGTGGACCTAAGGCCTTGGAGGCACTCAGGCCTGCTTTCTTACCTTCACTTGCTGTGTGACCCTGGGAGAAATGATCATCTCTGTGCTTACATCTGAACAAACAAGGATTAAGAATGAGCAGTGTGCCGGGGATACAGCTCAGTAGCACAGTGCCTGCCTGGCAAGTGCAAGATCCTGAGTTCGATTCCCAGTACAAAAGAAAGAAAGAAGGAGAAAGACAGAGAGAGAGAGAGAGAGAGAGAGAGAGAGAGAGAGAGAGACAGAGAGAGAGAGACAGAGAGAAAGAGAGAGAAGGCCAATGAGGAAACTGTAAAGATAATAGGAATGATCTGACCTATCAAACAGCCTAATACTTAATAAGCCCTCATTATTTTAATCAATTACACTATTCCTAATGTGCAACTCTGTTTTGTTCCCTCCACCTTTCCTGAGCTTCAACACCAGAAACAAACAAAACTGCACCCAGTATTGGAAGGCAGGGGCCACGTTTCGTTGTAACCCTTAACATGGGTTCATGTAGCTGTCCCCTGGCTGCAGCTGAGGGGGTCTTCATCTTGTCCTGTGTGGCACAGGTCAGGTGGGCCAGGTGTAGGCTCTGATCTGTTTTTCACAGGGACACCCACTTCTGCCATAAGGGCCTTTCAAACTGCTGAGAAATTTGTTTGGATCAAGTCCTGCCAGAAGCTGTGTGTCACAGAAGTGGGGCTTCCTCATTTTTATTAAACTCTTCAGTTCATCCTGATTACACCTTTTGAAACTACCATGTTCAAATTACCTCCTAGTTACTCCTGCTTCATTTGTTCAATGAAACATGATTACATGATTTTGGTGGTCTTTACCAAATAGTAGTTGGAGATTTTACTTCTCACTTTACAATTTGTGAGTTTCTTAATGTCTTATAACCTTAGGTTCTTAATCATAAAGTCATAAGGAGCTTAATTGATTTGAAACTAACCATGCCCTGAAGTGTATACATGTTAGATTGATTCAGATTGATCTGGGGACTTTAAATAAAGCTCCATCCAGAGAGTGCAATGGCACCTGATAGAAATTTTCTTAAAGCACTGGGCTTGGAGACTCAATTACACTGCCATCTCAGCACAGTAAATTATTGGGAAAGTTTCTTATTCCTTGCATTTATCACTGACTGAGAAGAGAGAGTAGTTCAAAGAAAAAAGGCCCTAGGAAAAGTTAGACAAGTGTAAAGTATTCTATTTATAGTTCTTCTTCGTGGAGGACTCACATTTTACAAGTAGACTAGTTTACAATTTGAAGTCTATCTATTTATATTATCTCATGTTTTGTTTCAGAGCCTAACAGCATTACTGTCTCCAGTTGAAAACAGCTGGAAATTAAGTACTGACAATGGACCCTAGAGTCCTTTGGAATTTTGATTTTTTGTTTTTCAGCCTTTATTCAAGAGCAATCAATAGAAGTTTTTCCATAGAAAACTTCCTTTGAGGTAGGAAATGCAGGAGAAATCCATTTTTCCAGGACAGGGTGTGTTCCCTTATCCATTTCTGCCAAGTGACATGTCAGTGAGGTTCTAATTGGCCCTAATGGGCACCCGTACCCCGAGAGGCACTGTACTCTTCGACTTGCTGCCCAGCCATCCTTGTGGCAGTGTGAGATCCCATTCTGGCTCTAGGGACTATCAGATATAATTTCCCAGCGGAGCCCTCCAAACCAAATGGGACTGCTTGCTGGGCACAGAGAGATAAGCCCAACTCCAGAAGGATGCAATTCCCAGGGATCTGAGGTCCCTGTAGGGATCCGTCACACAGAATTAAACTGTAACTGATCTCTCCAAAAGCATTCTCTTCTGCGAGCATTCCTAGGGGTCTTGACTTGCTGTCATATCAGAGCGCCTGTTTCCTACAAGTTGGTCATTTTATTTGCCTCCTGCCTTTTAAGGGTGTGCAGCAAAGGCTCTTGGAGTTAACTGTGTGCAGAGGCCTCTCACTGCCCTCCCCCCACTCCAGCTTTCAGCGATCCCCTTGCTTTTGGCTTCTTCTGTTAACCATTCTCCCTGCTGCATGGCTCTCAGGGACAACTCACCAGCACTGCAATACTTGCCCTCAGCAGATACTTTTAATTTTTTCTATGCCTGTCCCAAATGGCCAAAACTAGGTGGTATCTTGAATGATTTCGCCACAGGGTGATGGTCTACTATAAGAGACTGGGTTTTTCCAGCCAACTCTGAAGACCTCCTGCTGTCCTGTCTCAGTGAAACTCTAACCCCCACTTCTGAAAGTCACTGCCATTCTGGTTGTGTCACCTTGAGTTCCATTTGGTCTGCTCGTGACCTCTGTGTGGGGGCATGCTTGTTGCTGGAGGGCAAGGGAAAGGTCTCTAATTGTGGTGGTTGGCTCGTTGCCAGTTCTGCTGGGATGTCAGGCTGCTCCTCCTCAGGCCAAATGTGAGTGATGGGAACCCCCTCCTCAGAGTCTGCTGCTCCTGTGTTTTCTGCCCACTCTCTGCCTCCCCTCTCTTTCACAAGGAGCAGACTGCCCATCGGACAGATCTGTGCCTCTCCTGGCAGCGTCCCCATTTCCCTTCATGGCCTTTTCTAACAAATCTCTTGGACAGATGGTCTTGGTGTCTGCCTCTAGGAGGACTCAGACTAACATGACACAATCCAGTTCGCAGGAAAGCTGTGACCTGTGAGCCATCCTCAGTTCTTTACTCTGTGCCTTCACAATACACAACTTTGGGAAAGTCCTCAGCACTCTGGACCTCAGTCTTTATTTTTTTTTATTTTATTTTATTTTTTTAATTTTTTTATTTTTTTTTGTCTTTTTGAGACAGGGTCTCGCTATGCAGTTCAGGCTGGCTTTGTAGCTCAGGCTGGTCTCGAACTCACAACAATCCTCCTGCCTCAGCCTCCCGAGTGCTGGGATTACAGGCATGCGCCACCATGCCCGGCTTGGACCTCAGTCTTTATCTGCAAAATGGGGATAAGAAGAGCTCTTCCTCCCAGAATTGTGATGCTTAAATGAACAAATCCTGGAAACCCTGTCATAGAACAAGCCCTCAATCCACACTGGCTAACTTAATTCCCTCTGAGCCTTGCTGCTGTCTCCCACCCCATCTGCCTTCTCTTCTCTTTTCTCTGAACCTACTTAGTGAAATGCCTAATTTAATCACTGCATAAATCTGTGACTGTTACATTTCCTGGGAGAACTATAGTCTGGTGAAGGAGCTCAAACACATGTACCTGTAACTGGAAAGCAGGGCCCAGCGAGGGTCACTGCCTGCTCCCCCGGGGTGTTCTCATGCTGCCCCCACATGCAAGGCTGTGCCGTTTTCCCATGTTTGCTGGTCAGGAGCCTGAGCCCTGCAGTGCTCTGTGAACGTGCATCTCTCTAATCATCACGCTAAGCTGCTGGATGCTGTGGAGCATCTGGACAGGCAGGCAGAGTGTTCTGCAGTCTGGGAGCTAGCAGAAGTCCCAGCTAATGCTCCAGAAAACCCTTCTGCAGGGCTGGGAATGTCACTCAGTGGCAGGGCCTAGCATGTGCAAAGCCCTAGGCTCAACCCTCAGCATCAGCAGTTAAAGAACAATCTTCATGGATGTACTAGAACAGGTTTAGAGGTGAGCAGAAAGAAAGGTGGGAAACTGTAAGAAGTCTCTTTTGGATGAGTGGAAGAACAAAAGTGAAAACATAAATCCTCAAAGCACAGCGTATCTGAAAAAATATCAGTATAGTCTTTGGCACTGGCATCCCCCGTGGTGGAAATCCTATCAGCTACGGCAGCTTAGCCTCTCTGTGCCTTGGTTTATTTATAAAATGAGATGAACAGTAGCTACCTGAAGTGGATGGCGAGGGTGCCACATACGGCTCAGGCTCACATACGGCAGTGTTCGTGCCCAGCACAGTGAAGAGCTGCTGGTCCTTAGAGTCATCTGCTCCCCAGGGATCAGGACAAGAATAAGGAGCTTTTGAGCTTGCTCTGGCTTTGAGTAGAAAGTTGAAAGTACTTGTTCCTCTCAGAGCAAATGACAACATGAATCACCCTCGATGCAGTGCCTTGGACTCAGCCTCTTGAATCCCCTGCATCAGCGAAATGTAGATAGAAGCATGATTATAGACACACACACACACACACGCACACACACACAAGTACCTGATTACAAATATTTGGCTTCACCCGATACTTCAGGCTTTTCCTCAGGGAGAAACTTGGAAGTTACTTTCTGGGATAAATCATACAAACTTAACATCAATCCACTACCCTCTCCTGGTAGCTATCAAGGCCCTGAGAGTTGGGCCCACAGGGGAGGGGAAGTCAAAAGAAAAGAAATGAAGTCATGAAAGAAAAAAGTTCCTATTTCCCTACAGGGAAGCCGGCTGGAATGTGGACGACAACCTGCCTGGAGGCCCCTCGCCCTTCGCCTGTGTTCACGCCCTGCCCAAGCCTCCAAGAATCCATGCTGGATCCCTCCACCAGGCCCTCCTTCCCACTCCACACTCCTTCCCTCAGGAGATCTAAGGAGAATTTAATCCATATGGTTTTGATTCCCTCACTCATCAAAATGCAGTTTTCCAAGAGCCATTTGATCTCCAAGATGTTATGTGAGTGTCTTTTTGGATTTTATGTTTTCCCTTAGAAAAGAAAAGCTGAGGCTTTGCCAAAAGAAAATGAACTCCAAACTCAGAGTCTGAGCTGAGTTCAAGCATCCGATCCTGGAGTGCCAGGGAGGATGTTGCTTAGCAGGGGCCTCGGACGTTCTCTCAGAAGCCAGGTGAATCCAGGCATGGGTAGGAAACTCTTTGCTCTCCTCTCTCTCTCTCTCTCTCTCTCTCTCTCTCTCTCTCTCTCTCTCTTTCTCTCTCTCACTCTTGCTCGCTCTCACTCTCCTCTTTCTCTCTCTCTCTCTCTCTCCTCTCTCTCTCTCTCTCTCTCTCTCCTCTCTCTTTCTCTCTCTCTCTCTCTCTCCTCTCTCTTTCTCTCTCTCTCTCTGTTGCCCAAACTAGAAGTGAACAGTAATATCGCAAACTAAGGGCTTCCTGAGCCCCAGGCCCTTGTGCCAGTGCTTAAGGAGTATTTATGCTCTGGGGGACGTGCGTTCCTTCCCGCTTTCTCGTCCCTCTTCCCTTCCTTTTTCCTTTCTGCCTTGCTTTCCTTCTCTCCTTCACCACATACTGAGCCTTTGTTATGCAGCGGGAAGTGTGCTGAGATCTGGAGGCACACGGTGGACACAACAGCTGGCACCTGGCTCTGCAGCCATGTTCCCGCTCACGTGCTGCTGGGCACAAATCAGAAGGGCGGCAGAGCCCTAGAGTTCTGCCTCCCTGAGATGGGAGGCCAACGGGGCCTCACGAATGAAATCTGGGAACCACCAATGACTGCTCTGCATAGCCCTGCGAGGGCACTGTCTCTAGGGAGCAGTAAGGGCTAGGGATAGAGGGGGAGGTGCGCCACCAGGCAAGGGCAGGCCCCAGGGAAGGCAGCCCTACAGCAGAGGGCGTGGGGAGGGCTGCCTGCAGGATCTGCAGAGCTCCAGAGGAAGCTGGGCAGAGCTCCCTGGAGTTCAGGCAGGAGAAGGCAGGATTAGACTCCCTGTTTACACTATCCTGCTGGGGGCTGGGTTAGCAGGAATCTGGAGGAGCAAAGGCTGGAAAAGTAGTGAAACTGATCAGGAGCCACTGCTGGCCTGGCTGTGGTGCTGCCTTCCCACCCAGGTAGGAGACCACAGACCCAGGTCAGCGCATGAGGTAGGGCTTGCTGTGCTGCTCGTCCTCATGCTTAGAACCTCAGCAGTGAGCACTTTGGGGACCATGGCTTCTTGTCCTGCTTGGTGGTGGCCGAGATGGAGAAGTGGGCTCTCCATATACATGAGCTGTGGACTTGCTGGCAGCTGGCACGTACTGGAGGAAAGGAAGAGAGGACTCAAGGCCAGGAGGCCTACAGATGCCTGAGAAACCTGGGACCTTTGGGAGTGCTTAGCCTCAGCCTCCCAGCAGGAAAGGAGAGGTTCTGAGAAGCTGAGCAACCAGCTGAGTTCCCCCAGGAAGGGGCAGAGTCAAGGTTAGAGCACAGAACTGTATTTAAACTTGGTATCTTACTGTGTTTTCAATTTACTGGTACGCCCATAGGTCATGCAGGGTATCCAGAATTATGGGAGCCCTCAAGCACAAGCCTACCCCTTGTTCTAAGTCTCATTCTAAGTCTCTGTAGGGCCTCTTTCCCCCAATCTGATGGTTTAACTTCTCAAAGAATACATACATAATATAAATTCTTTTTATTTCAGAGTTTTGTATTTTTAAACAAGAAAAACTCCTCATATTGTTGTTTTTCCCATTACTAATTTAATTTTTAACAATTTGCTTGTGGCTATTTTATATGCAGTAGTTTACTGAATAACATGCATTGACTGATGACCAAATGAAGCTACAGTACTTGGCTTGTTTTGTCTTTTGAAGCAGCTCTCACTAAGTCACTAAGTTGCCCAGGCCAGCATCAAACTCATGATCTTCCTGTTGCCAATTAGCCTAAGGTGTTTCAATGGACATCATGAATTAGCAAAGCTGTTGGCAGTCCTGATGTCACCAGATGACACAAGGCAATGCTGTGTCATCAGTTGTCAGCAGTAGTCACAGCTGTCATTCCCAGAGGTTGCTAGTTTGTGCCCAGTACCAAGGGTTGCTTCTGCTGGGCGCTGGTCTCTGCCACTGGCCTTTGTTGGCCACTGCTCTCTGGAGCTCTTCAGTGCCCCTGAAGTTTATAGCTCTTTCTTTTGAACCAACAGCTTTGTCCACACTACTCAGGGTAAGAATCTTGAGATTTACAGGAATTTTGGAGCCCACACTTTCAGAAAAATAAATTATGAGCATGTACCACCAAACTGAATATTTTCACAGGGCCTGTGAAGTAGCACAGCAGGTCAGTACATTGGAGTAAGTCCTCCTACACTGACTAGAGAAGGGGCTGAAAAGTGCTGCTTATATAGCAGCTGCTGCCTTCTCATTGGTCCAAGTGCAGGGCCCCAGGATAGTCTTGATTTTCCTGCTGTGGCCACCCTTCAAAAAGGCAGCAGTGGCATCTGAAGGGGCTGATGTGGGGCAGGGAATATGTGACACCATGTTGGAGTGAACCACTCCAACAGGAGGGTGCCACTGGATAGCCAGGCAAGTTGTCCCAGACCAGTGGGGCGAGAGGGGAGTGAAGGGAAGGAAGAGGGAGAGGCATGTGGGGTGGGGTGGGGGAGTCTATGCCCCAGGTATTAGAAAAAATGGGAGCCAGGTAACTTCTCTTCTCTCCTGCCTCAGCCTTCCAGAATGCTGGGACTATAGGTGTGAGTCAATATGTCCAAATACAATGTTTGCTGCACTTTTTGTTCAGTGGCCAAAAGCAGTTGAGCAACATTCATTCCTTTTTGCTGCATCCTGTCCCCAGTGACCCCTGAACAGGAGAGGGACTTGAAAATGAGCCAGAACAGGTCTCTGCACTCAGACAGCTCCCAACCTAGGGACCAAGTGTGTAAGTAAGTACTTTCATGCTGTGCGTGTACAAATATTATAAAGAAGTAAAGAGTCAGCTTAACTCTTGGGGAATTTGGGGGACTTTGGTCTGTGCTGGAAGTGGCCTCAAGGAGAAGTCACGTAGCCAGCTAAGTTGACCCAGGGCACAGGGCCTGTGAGGCAGCACAGGGAGCTCCCAACCTAGGGAGTGGCGTGATGACCAGCAATGCAATTGGGAGGGGCACGGTACAGTTGCCCTGATTTTCGGACTTTGTGCTCTTTTCCCTAATTTCCTCCCTACAGCTCAGGTCACTCAGTGTAAGACGAGGCAGAGGCTCAGGAAAGGAATGCTCCTGGAAGTGGAGCCAGGGATCGTGTTGGGTGGTGTGCACACCCCCACTAGCCCTTCCTTCAGTTAGGGAGAAGGCAAGAGAGGTGGGGGGTGGGATGTGGAGGGAGAGGAGAGGGCATTAGTCCCGCTGTAGCTGGAAAGCACAGGACTGCTGCAAGAGTTTCTGGCAGGTGTCACTGTTGAGGTGGAAGGGATGACACATAGACATGGCTGGTGCCTCCTCAACATCCCAGAGGCTTTTTCCCAGGCCCTAGTTGTCCAGGAGGAGGGACATCAGAATACTGCACCCTTTGGCCGGGTAGCCAGGCCAGGCCCGACCCTGAAACTCCAATCCGGGATTTTCACCGGAATTACAGAAGAACAACTTCTGCTGCTGCACTGCAAAGGTGTGCTCCTAGCAGCTGTCAGGGCCCCTGTGCAACTGCATGTGCTGAGCACAGCCCTCATAGGAAAGCAGTCAGGACACGGGGAGGGAAGCTGGCTCCTGGTGACGTCCTGTGAGCCTGCGTCAACTGATGCCTGAAGCCAGTGCTCCCTTAGGATGGGAGCTAAGAGATGGGCCGTTTTAGCGTTAGCCATTGGAAGCTGGATTTCCTGTGCTGATTCCAACAGAATCCTAATTCACTCTTTGGTCCCATAACTCAGCAAAACACCATTGTTTCAGGAAAACCTTTGGTCTTGGAATGCAAAGGAGAGTGGGAGTGAGAATTGCAGGCAAGGTGCCCAGCAATGCAATTCGGAGGGGTGCGGTACAGTTGCCCTGATTTTTGAACTTTGTGCTCTTTTCCCTAATGTCCTCCATACAGCGTGGGTCACTCAGTGTAAGACTTGAGTGCTGTTGTGTATTTCAATAAATGAGTTATTGCAGCACTCATTTTTTTCTTGTTTCTTTTTTTCATTTATTACCCCTAATTTAAAAAAGAAAAAAAAAAACTTTTTTACTTGAGAAACAGTATGGTAATAATTGGTACATTATGACAAGAAGTATGTATTTAGAAGACCAGAATGGCAGGCATTCCAAGCGTGACCCTTCTATTACACATTGCTATCTTCAGTGCAGTTACTTGGCTCACAGGTATCAGCATGTATAGTTAGTCAGGATGAGAATCCTACCAGTTAACTGCTAGTTTCAAAAACTTGCTGATGTTTCTCAGGATCATTATTGCTTTACCCATCTTGCGCATATAAAGGTATGGCTTGGCCCCTGTCATGTTTTCCAGCTTTTCTTCTTGCCTTCTCCTCGTTGTCCAATCCTCAAGTTCTCACTCTTCTAATTGTGTTATACCTTTCTATTTGTATTTCTTCTTTTGAGTTCTTATACTAGGGAGGCTATATAATATTTACACATGTGGGTCTGGTTTATTTCACTTATAAGTATATCTTCAAGTGGCACCCACTTAAATATGAAGGCTTTGAATTTATCATTCTTTATACCTGAGTAATACTCCACTGTATAAAGATACCACATCTTTTTCAACCATTCCTCATGTTGACAGGCATCTTGGTTGTTTCCAAGATTTGGCTATCACAAATTGTGCTGCTATAAACATAGGTACACATATGTCACTATGATACGATGTTTTCAGTTCTCCAGGAATATTTCCAGTAGGGGGATAGCTGGCTTGAATGGGATTTCCAGTCCTAGTTTTTTAAGGAGTCTCCACACTGACCTCCACAATGGTTGTACCAGTCTACATTCCCACCTGCAGTGGAGAAGTGTTCCCTTTTCCCCACATCCTCTCCAACATTTGTTGTTGGTTGATTTCTTTATGTCATGTTCACACAATGACAAAAATGCCTGACTGTATTTCTCAGGCATAAAGGGATGCATGACTGTGTTTTAATCCTAAAAGTTGCTTCATCAACTTTCACAAGGCTGTTTCTTTAGCAGTAAAACAGAGTTCATCAGAATGTCCTCATGGGGTTAGGAGCTGTCGACCTGTCTCTTAAGATCTGAGATCTCTCAGGAATGGTGGCCTGTAATCCCTGTACTTGGGAGGTTGAGGCAGGAGGATCATTCTTTCTGAGATGGTATCTCAGTGTTGTTTTAATTTGCATTTCCCAGATGGCTACCGATGTAGAGCATTTTTTCATATATTTATTCGCTTTTTTAATTTCATCCTCTGAGAAGTGTGTGTTCATCTCAGATGCCCATTTCCGGATTGGGTCTTTAAATTTTGGAGCCGTAATGGTTTTTAGTTCTTTATATATTCTAGAAAGCAGATCTTTGTCTGAATGCTTATTAGTTAAGATTTTTTCAAAATTTGTGGGTTGTCTTTTCACTTTGTTGGTAATTTCTTTTGACAAAAAGTTTCCTTTTTGGTGGTACCAGGGATCGAACTCAGGCCCTTGTGCTTGCCAGGAAAGCACTTATTCCACTGAGCTATCTCCCTGGCCCCTTGCAGCAGTCATTTTTGTTGTTGAGAGTATTTTATGGTTTTTATTTTACAAATTAAAAGTAATGGGTTAGGGCCGGGGAGATAGTTTGGCAATCTAAGTACCTGCCTGGCATACGCAAGGACCTTGGTTCAGTCCGCAATACTGCATGCTGTGCTGGCCCCAGAACCCTGGGGCACACCATACTGGCCACCACAACTGGGTGTGTCACCAGCCTGTAATACCAGCTCTGAGGAGCTTGAAACAGGAGAATCACTATGAGTCTGAGCTATGTAGTGAGAACCTATACCAAATAAAAAAAAAAAAAAAAAAAAAAAAAAGATGTGATGGATAAGGGCTGGCCAGAAACTTCAGCAGACTTAGGCAGAGCGCAGTGGCCAGGGTGCAGTCCTCAGTGTGCCGTGCTGACCCCGCCCCCAGGGCACACTGAGATAGCGATTGAGCATGGTGGTATGCGCCTGTAATCCCAGCGCTTGGGAGGCTGGAAACAGGAGGATCACTAGGAGTCGGATTTACATAGTGAGACCCTGTAGAACCTATAGACCCTGTACCAAATACCTAAAAATAAAATCGATGAAAAAATACAAAAGTAATGGCTTAAAAAGTCCTTGAGACGATAGCTATGCTTGACAACATTTCAGACATCAAAAACGATGGTGTGTATATCACAAGTGCCACACGTAGGCTTTACCATCTGCTGTTGTGTAAGGACACTCTGTGATGTTCACACAATGACAAAAATGCCTGACTGTATTTCTCAGGCATAAAGGGATGCATGACTGTGTTTTAATCCTAAAAGTTGCTTCATCAACTTTCACAAGGCTGTTTCTTTAGCAGTAAAACAGAGTTCATCAGAATGTCCTCATGGGGTTAGGAGCTGTCGACCTGTCTCTTAAGATCTGAAATCTCTCAGGAATGGTGGCCTGTAATCCCTGTACTTGGGAGGTTGAGGCAGGAGGATCAGTGTAGGTTGAAAGCCAGTCTGGGCTACATAGTGAGTTCAAGGCCAAGCCAAACTACACAGGAGATCCTGACTTACCATGACCCCCATAAATAGATGATCTGAGATAGGCTTGCATTTGGCATTCCACAGGAAAAGTTTGTTTTGAATGACTCAGGCAACAGGAATTCACTGTCTCATTTGAGAGAATTCAAGAAGTTCTTCTTTACAAAATACTTTGACAAAGTAGATGAATAGCTGAATCTCCCTCTCTGGGCCGTGGTCACCCCATCTGTGGACTGGGGGCGGTAGTAGTGGCACCAACCTCAAAGGCAGTGATTGTGGAGAAGCACAGGAAGCCCAGAGCCACTCCACAGCTGTTGTACGCTGTCCCACCCCTTTCTTACTGGGAAGTGGCCACGGTTATCACAGGCTTGAGCACCCAAGGCCTCTGGTTTCTGGTAGGTCTCCTCTCAGAGATTCGTGAACTTGTAGTGAGAGGAGAAGGGGTGTGGCCTCCCTCCTGTGAGGCCAGAGCGAGTTGGCTGTGTCCTGCACCAGCGGCCCTGCTCCTGCCAAGTGGCCTTGGAACTAGAACCTCAGCTTTGACTGCCTTGCTGTTACTGGCCCTTGACACCTCCTCTGTGCTGGGGCTTCTCCTCGCCTCGCTCCCCTGGGTAGACAGTCACTACCTAGCGGTTTGAGCTTCCTGAGGCCCTCTCAGCATGTGCCCTGGCATGTGCTTGGTACTGGCTATTGCAGCTGTCGTCATCCGCAGAGCAAAGGACGGAGAGTGTGATGGATGTGTGGTCTGGCCATCAGTTTCATTGTTTGAAGGCTCCTTTCTTAATCAGATGTTGTGGTTCTACTCTCATGAATTAGCAGTGGCTTTGATAAATGACTGGTCCCTCTAAGAGCTGTCAGGGAGGATGGATTATGGGTGATCACAGACACAGCCTCCCAGCCCCATCTTGTGCCACACTCTCAGTCCGCAGTGTTCTGATGGCCCCTCCTCTTCCTGGACTCTGGAGACTTCTAATGATGCTAACACAGCCTCGGTACACTCCCAGGTAAAAATCCCATTGAAGGCCATGGATCAGCTGAGAGATATAAGCAGATTCTTTTCTTAAATACCCTTATAGCCACTAGGTGATAAGGTGAAGGACAGGAGTTGCTGCATGTTTGTACTAATAGAAAGCCATACCATTTAGGCTACCAGTGTGGTTATGACACATGTTTTGTAAGGGTGTATAATATTCAACAGTGTATTATTTATGACATAGCATGAACTTGAGGACATATTGTTATGCCTCTATTTAATAATATCTAATTATAACTGAAAACAGATAAAATATTATGTATTTTGTTATGTAAACATAATGCATGCAAATTTTTAGTGTTTTAATGTTTTAGCACATAGCAGTAACAGATATATCTCTCAGATACACGGGACCTCTGCAACTGTAACCTCCAAAGGGTTGACACTTCCTGAATTGTCCCTGTGCATTATAGCCTGAACATCTGCCCTTCAAGTTCCCAGGGTGAAGCCTAAGCCTAGCACAAGGGCATTGGGAGGTGATTAGCTTTAGACAGGTCAGAGGAGGGGATTCCCTATGATGGAATTAACATCCTTGTAAGAAGCAGCAGTGAAATCAGAACCCTGTTCCCGTGTCTGCCACTTGAGGCCACACCACTTGAGGTAGTGATCAGTGAGCCAGGAACGGAGCCCTGACCTGAAGACCAACTTGACCCGGTGCCAGGGCGTTGGGTATCCAAGTCTCCAGGACTGTGAGAAGCAAATCTTCGCTACTTAAGCCATCGGGGCTGTGATCTTGTGACAGCAGCCGAAGCCTGCTAATGCCCTGGGAATAGCTTATCTGTGCAGGGACCCTGCGAGCACTGCCCTCACAGCTCACATTGGGCCAGGCTTTCTACCTCTGTGCCCTCACCAAGTCACCACAGCGACACTTACAACTGCCTCTATTAGCAATTGCATTTACTTTGTAGAAAGAGAATAATCATGATTTTAAAAGATAATCTTCCTTACACATTAAAGAATTCTGAAGCTTCACAGATGTGAGTTTAATAGTACCTCTCTATGATCAGAATCTTGAGCTGATTCCATCTATTCTTAGTTTATATATAGCATCTTCAAAGTTACCTCATGGTCCAGAGTTCTAGTCATTATGTCTGCATTTCCAATGATGAAGGAAAGGATAGTCAGCCAGCTTGACAACTCCATTTGTAGCTTGTTATGAATTTTGTCTAGATGTTCCCTCATGCAGTCATGGAGTGGGCTTCTAGATTTTGTGATTAACTCATGATTCAATGTTGGGATTATGGGTGTGTTACCTCTGCTGGGAACAGATGTCTGAATGCGATATAAGGGAGGGAAGAGGCTTGCTCTCTGCCACTACTCCCTTTATGCTCTTGCTGTTTCCACCACCATGAAGTGCTGCCTCTGCCATGTGCCCCTCTGCCTTGGAGCCAGCTGAAAATGGACTGAAACTTTCACCAACTGTGAGCTAAATAAACCCTTCCTTCCTTAATTTTGGGTGTCAAGTATTTTGTCCCAGTAACAAAAAAAAAGTAATGGAGACACGGCTCATGGACCAGAGCTCTCCTGGCCACACACAGCCACAAGGGTGGCTAACAAAGGTAGTGGTTTACTTGATCTCACCACAGGGCTCAGTATTGCCATTCTCCAAAGGGCACAAACACCAGGGTGGCAGTCTCCACTGTAATGCTGCAATTGTCATTTTACTAGTGAAAATCTGAGAATCAGGCATGTTGCCCAAGACTGGAACAGTGGCACACATCTCTAATCCCTGCTATCTGGAAGGCTGAGGCAGGAGGATTACAAGTTTAAGCCCAGCCTAGGCAACCTGCCAAGACCCAATCTCAAAAAGACAAAGGGGCTGGGGATATAGCTCAGTGCTTCCTGGATTCAAGACAAAAAACAGAAAAATTTGCACACCAATGCCAAGACAGCTTCCCCTTGGCAGGGATCTGCCTGACTCCAGTGCCTTTATTTTTCATTCTGTTCACTAAAGATGAGGTTTGCCTAAGAAGAAGGGCTGAAGTGCAGCAAGCGGCTATGTGATACCTAGGACCCGCACTCTATGGCTGGTGGACGGTCCCTGCCCAGGGGCCTCTGGATTTTCAGTGACACCAGCTTCTGTTCACAATGGCCTCAGGGGAGACCCTCTGCAGGGGGCCTTCTGTGGTCTTGTCTTGTGCACTCCTTGTTCTCCTGGCCAGGCTCTGAGTGGTGCCCTGGTGTACAGGTGACTGCCAGGTGGCCAGCGGTGCACCCATGTGTTGCTAGCCCTCAGCACATGCTGACTACATGAAGGGCACGAATGAAATAAAGAACCTGGGGACAGTGTGTGCAAGGGAGAGCGACCCAGCTGATTTCCCTGACAATATTTACCCACTACTGACCAAGTGTGTTGTAGCCATCCCTGCAGAGGTAGTTTCCCTGAGAAAAGTGCCCACCGTTAACCACGGTTCCAAGAATCTCCACCTGGGAGCCCAGGCCTGTGGGCCCCCTGAGGCCCTGTCTGCTGGCACCGTTTTCTGAATATCTTTTTTTTTTCTAGATTGGCCTATAAAAATCCACTGAGGAATTATACTCATGCTGAGGATTAAAT
>PVKA01001053.1:87075-161083 GCA_004027165.1 Ctenomys sociabilis | reverse complement strand
CGGTCTATTTGAATACTGGTTTCCTTAGCTTCAAGGTCATTTCCACTTGAATGTCAAGTCCATGTGAAATGAGACCTTCTCTATTTTGTTCTTCATTAGATCCTCCATGACTATCACATAGTAGATGCTCAATTTTAAATAAATATTAAGTAAGTAAACAAGTGAGAGACTTAGAATATAGTCTACTATCTCCAGTTCTACATCTACCAGCTATTTCCTGAAGTAGGTTACTTAACCCCTCCAGCCCACAAGATTGTATAAAGATTATACTGAACAAAGAACAAGATAATAATGTAACATATATATCATATTCCATGTACATGTTAGCTACTGGGTTGACCATAGGATGGACCCATCAGGAAAGATGTGCATTCCTATCAGCCTATACTGCCCTGAAGGCTAATGAGCTACTAGTCATCATATGCCACAGAGAAGTTCATATAGACTAGGTTAAAACTATAATGTGAATGACAGGATGCACTATGAACACGTATTTCATTTCAGTCAAGTGAGTAACAAGAAAGAGAATTTGATCTTTCCTGGTTAAGTGGCCATAAGAATATTTTTTAGAACTAGTATTTAAAATAAATTTCCAGGGGCTAGGGAGATAGCTCAGTAGAATAAGTGCTTGCCTGGCAAGTGCAAGGGCCTGAGTTCAATCCCTTGTTCCATCAAAATAAATAAATAAATAAATACGCACAAAGTCTACAAATGTCTTCTGGTCATATGTCTACTTTTAATGGTAAAAAAATGGCAAGTCTATATTCCACATGATTAAGTATTTTGACTCAGGTACTGAAACAAATTTAGAAACATGTATTACTTAAAATAAAATGAGACCATAGGGGGAGCGTATGGTGATACAGCTCAGTGGCACAAGCACCTGCCTGGCAAGCACAAATCCTAAGTTCAATTCCCAGTTCCTCTCCCTCTCCAAAAAGAGAATATACTTTACTGGTATCCCAACTTTCTAATGAAAAAAAGCAATTGCCATTGATTCATTGCTTATCATTAGGGAAGGATAAGATTGTGTTTTTAATGAGATGGGTAAGATTATTGAACACTAAGTCTATATTGCCAATATAGACTACTTAAAATTATTCTCCAGTTAGTCCTTTAAACTGTTGTTGTTTTAAGACAGGGTCTCTAGGTAGCCCAAGTCTCCCTTCAACTTAGCATGAAGCTCAGGGTGGCCTTAAACTCTCGGTGATTGTGTTCAGGTACTTCTCTGTTGTTGCTGAGACAAAAGTACCTGGAGTCCAAAGTTAAAGGGGAAAGGCTTATTTAGCTCACAGTTCTGTGGCGGTTTCTTCAGCTGGCTCCAAGGCAGAGTGGCACATGGCAGAGGGCAGCCCTTCATGGCGGCAGAAGACAGAAAAAGCAACAAGAGCCACAAGAGGAGACAGGCTTCTTTCTGCCCCTTTTATTTTATCCAGACTATTAAGATTAGGGATAATCTAATCAGTAGACTGATCCAGCAAGCATCCACCCTTAATCTCAGCATTCTTAATTCTAGCATTGGATCATGAATGCACCACACACTCTAGATCAGCTACTCTGAAAAAGCTCCACCCAAAATTGCAGGAGGCTTTAGGTGGCCACCAAGACACAAACCATAGTAGTGATCCTCCTGCCCCAGCCTCCCCAGTGCTAGGGTTACAGGTGTGTGCCCCAACCTGGCTGAAAATTTTACTTAAAGTGTATTTAAGAATTTTTTTTTTTTTTTTTGAACCAGGGATTGAATTCAGGACCCTGTGCTAGCCAGGCAAGGGCTTATTCTACTGAGCTATCTCCCCAGCCCCAGAAATTCTTAAAAACAGAAAAAAGAAATTCTTTCATGATACAGATGAGGAAAGAATATGAGTTTGAGAACTTTATGCTTATATTCGACTGAATCACATCCTAGTTCAAACCAGGATGCCTATAGTTAATTGAGTTTATCTTTCTCTAAGCTTTCCTTTTCATTTGCCTCTTGATTATCACGCGTTTACACTTGCCACAGATATGAATGTGCAAATGGCTTATAGATGTATATGTTCATTCATTCACCTGTGTTTATAAGTTATTTCATGATTTTGGAGGCATTCGTTGTCTTTAAAAGAAAATACAGTGGGTCTTGTGTAAATTGCACATAATCCCTCTACTTTTTCTCTAATAGGTCAATGACCTGTAAATAACAGATTAAAATAAAATTATCCTTTGCTGAGCAGTATTATGGAATTTTGGCAATGGGCATGTTCCTGGGGATTGAACTTGGTCCTCCCAGCACGTTGGTAAATGCTCCCCAGCTGAGCTGCACCCCAAATCCACTGTGCCCTCCACCCCAGTCTGGGGATTAAGCCCAGCGCAGCCTTACTGAGCTATGGCTTCAGTCCTTTTTCACTTATTTTCGAATTTTGAGACCCGACCTTGCTAAGTTGCCAAGTTGCCCAGGCTGGGCTTACACCTGCAACCCTCCTGCATCTACCTCCCAGGGTGCCGAGATTACAGGTGAGTGCCACCACACCTGGTTCACTCTTAGCCTTTGGTGTAAGTCAAGGGACCCCTTATGTGTGACATGGCTTTTTAAGATTTCAGTGATCCAAGTCCCCTGTGGTCTAAAAATACTAGAAGGGAAACATTCCAAAAATAAGCAATTCTTAAGTTTCAAACTGCACACCATTCTGAGTGGCACGTGGAGACCTTGTAGAGCCCCAGTCTGTCCCACTGATGGCATAAAGCATCCTTTGGCCTCACTGCATTATATGTAGGCTGCATAAGCTACCTACTTCCCTCAGGGCACTTGCTCAGTGAGCCCCTCAGTTTTCAGAACTATTGGTTCAGTGTCCCAGTCGTGTGCACAGGCTGTCCTTAGTTCAGTCGTTAATCACCCCAGTGTGCAAGCATAGTGAATACAATGCAGGTATGTTAAAGGGAAACCACAGAGCATTTCCATCAAGCATGTGAATGTACGTGTAGGAGAACCACAGCACATGCAGGCTTCAGCACTCTCTGGAGTTCTGAAAACAGAAGCCCTGAAAACAGGAAAACTACTGTATTCAGATTTCTCCTGTGTCACAGATGAGAAGTGACCTGCCCACAGCCAGGACTTATCTTGGCCTCTCTGGTGGTGACTCTGTTGGAATCAACAGAGAATGAATTTTGTTCCTGTGGTCCTCCTTCTCCCTGTAAGAATGGCAGCAGCTTCCCTACTGCCTCCTCTGTCATGTTTCCTTCCATGCCTTTTCCATGGTGTCCTTCACACTCTCATGTCACCCAAGTAGGCTTTATTCCTTGTGCCATCTGTCATCACCCAGGAGAGACCTACATGCCTGTAGCTGTCACTGCCTAACGATGTGCTTGCAGGAAGCAGTCAGGTGACTCTGGGCAGCCTGGATCCCTTTCACTGGCCTCTGCTGACCCGGCAAGAAGCGCATGCCAAGCACAGGAAGGCAAGCCTGACCGCATGGGCCTGACATCCCGTGCAGGAGGAGACCCTCGCCCATAAAGTGCCCTCATGTTGCTGAACGTTTGCCATTTGTCAGGTGCTTCATAGTTGTTTCTATTGGTTCTTTTTACTGGTAATAACTCTGTATCAGAAGTGTGTTTGTGTTTTCTTTTAACTCAATATTTTTAGTGAAGTGGGGACAGATGAGGACAACTGACACCCAGGCTGGTCCCAGAAAGCCGTACACCTCCACTCCCTCCTTCCATGGGGAAAAGATCCTTCTACCACCCTAAGACTGCAGCCGCCAGGGCTCTGGGTGTGGACTGACACTGTCTTCCACAATGCTCCTTGGTATTTTCTGGAACAACAAGCACAAAGATCATGCAGAAATGCTCCTACTTTTGAAAAGATCCATCCAACTTCACACTTGTATCCCAGTGTCCTTCACTTAATGCCAGACTATAACACATTGGTCATGTCAGCCACCAAGCACACTACAAAGAGGCCCAGACCTGGAATTGGACCCACAACTTTAACTTCGCTTTTCAGGAGGCCAGCAAAGCAGAGCACTGAATTCCCCGAGGGCCACTTTTCTCATCTATGGAAAGGGTATGATCCGGTTCCTCCCCTCCCTCCTCCGCTCCATTTTCAGCTGTGTACAGGGTAGGACAGGATTTTTCACAGCAATGGGGTTTATTCTGGTGAAGTGTCTGGCTCCTCCATGACATGTATGAGTCATATGTCCAAAAAAGCAAACTTCGTGCATGCGCCAAGGTCTGATTAGCCCAGAATCTGACAGTAGGAGGAGCCCTGTAAATACTTCTTAGAATGAGACTGCACACCAGAAAACCCTAGAAGCTCTGAAGCACTGTGGAGCTGCACCTCATAATTGATGAGTCATAATACTGTCCCATGGACCACGAGACAGGGAAAGAGTAATGGTGAGTAACAAAGGAGCCAGATGTTTAGTGACCACAAAAATGACAACTGAAATGTAAGCTGTGATGTAGTTCTGGTTCTCAGTTTCTTCTTTAGTCTTAAAATATGTAGATTAACAAAAAGTTGAACATTTACATGGCCAGAATGTGGCAGTTTACTTTGAGTTACTTAGATACTAATGTGCAAATTAGCCAGCCCTTGCCTGAAAACCCCAAAGCTTTCCAAGCACTAATAGGGCATCTTGGAGGAAAACCCTGCATCTGATTACACACAGTAGGCCACAGCCAAAACAAGGGCAAGCCGAAGAGACTGCACAGAACTACCTGGGAGCTGTGTGCACAAGGTATATCAGGAAGCCTAAATGAATTTCATGTTTACATTCCAATCCAGTTCGCAAGATATCTGATTGCATATGTGTAAACATTTCCCCCTGCAGAAATCTGCAATCTAAAACACTTTCAATCCCAAGCATCTCAGGCAGTAGACACTCAACCTGTACAAGGGCCTGTGGTGTTATAGTAAAGGAAAGGTTTAATTTCTAAAAAATATTTGAGTTTTTCTGAAGTATCATAGATTTTTTTTTTTTTTTTTTTTTTTTTTTTTTTTTTTTGGTCTTTTTGAGACTGGCTTTGCCGGTCTCACTATGCAGTTCAGGCTGGCCTTAAGCTCATTTTGTAGCTCAGGCTGGTCTCGAACTCACAACAATCCTTCTGTCTCAGCCTCCTGAGTGCTGGGATTGCAGGCATGTGCCACCACGCCCAGCTTCTTTACACAAATTTAAAGCCTAAATGTTTAGTCTTATACTTTGCTCAGGCTGCCTTTGGCCCCATTTCTTAGACATTAATACTGGCCATTTGCTTTCTAGGGTTTTCTTGTGAATGCGTCACACAACAGGACAGCTTCCTCTCCCACAGGCTCTTGGGAGGCACCCTAGAATTCCCACTAATTTCTCTGATGGCCTCTACCACAGTTACTCTCTCTCCTGCTTCTAAAGTCCACATCTCCCTCGTAGCAGGTGCTCACTAAATGCTTTTCTCCATACCTCCAGGCTCCAGAAGCTTTCTGATCAGCCTTCTGTGACATCTTCCCTCTCCTCTTGGATCACAATTCACATCCCACAGCCCATTACTGCAGATAGAAAGTAACAACAGGATGGATTCAATGATCCCACTAACCTCTTCCTAGGTTGAGACAATAACAGAAAAATGTTCCTGGAGCTTCATTATAGCTATGCTCTAAAACAATCCTGAGAGGCAACTATACCACCAGCTCTGTGAACAGACTACCACTGATTTTGAAAAATTAACATGAGGAAGAGCACTGAGTTGTGGAAGACAGAAAATGAAGCCAGAAAAGTCAGTTTTCTGAAGTTCCTGTGATCCTTTTATTTAGTTCTCTGTGTTTCCACAGCAACATGTTTTTAAATTGCTATCTCAATGCACTGAAAAACATTCTGTGAGTCTTTTTCTTTATCTTACAGTAAAAAAGACAATGAGATATTTCTTGGAAGTGATGGAAGAAAATACCTAAAATATCTACAGTGTCTTAAGATACAGTTTTATTGGGGAAAAAAAGCTATAAAATAGAAGTCAATATTCCAGATGAGCTGGCTAAACAATATATATATCACTCTTAAAAGCCCATAAACATATCCTATGGGCTGCTGTAGGATACCGTTAATAGTTGAAGGGAAAACTAGAGGTAATAAATCACTTTATTGTCATATTAACCATGCCTACTTCATAAGAGCAGTTTATCACACTAAAAACAAGTCAGAAGAGGTCTTTAATTAGAAGAAACATATCAAAATCCTCATTACCTTGATTCTTTAGTCTATTCAAAAACATTATTAGTATAGCTCAACAAGGAACCTCTATTGATTTATACAGTATTTAAGAGTTCAAGTATAGTATAGTCTACTCACGTAGAAGGGAAATGCAAACACTAAAAGGTAGGAGGATCTAGCCAAATACAGGCCTTACTACTAGAATACTGAAAGTAAAAGATTTCCAACAACCTTCAAATGTTTTATAAACCCCAGTATGATGACCACTCTCTTAATTCCAAACTACTCCAATATCTAATCTCCTATAGAAAACCAATTCCATTCTAAGCCAATGTTGGTGGATCTGCTAGAGCTTCAGCAGCAGAGACCCCTATTAGTGGGCTTTGCAGTCTCCTTTAGCACTTGGAAATACCCAAGGTTCTGTAAGAGAAACAGGAAGCTTCTGTAGAATACACCAGAAAGAACTGTAGAGTCAATGTCCACTTGACCCTCAGCATATGAAAATTATTTTCTTCTGCAGCACTGGGCATTGAACCCAGGGCTTTTATACTGAGCTACATTGCTAAGTTGCCCAGATTGAGCTCCAATTCATGATCATTGAAGCCTCTACTTCCCAGATTGCTGGGGTTTCAAGCTGGTAGAACCATGCCCAGGTTACAAAATCTTGAAGAGAAGTATAGGAAGGAAAGACATGTTTCTGCACTTGGCTCAGCTCTGGGAGGTACTCATGACAGGGTGCAGGCCTGAGTGAAGCAGAGCACAGAAGGCCGCACTGAGTCTACCGTCCTCCAGAGTCCAGCAGCAGCTACCAGGAATGCTCCAGAGGAAGACATAGCAGAGGACTTGCCCAGCACCTGGGGAAACACTTCCAAGAAAAACACTGCACTGAGGCTGGCCCTTGATCATAAAGAACTGCATTTTCCCATAGATGAACTTTCTGTGCTCAGATAACAAAGTGACACCCACACCACCACAGTGCCCTTATCTCCAGCACTACTCAATCTCCCACATGATTAAGAAGGAAACTGATGCCCCCTGAGGTCCAGGCAGAGCTGAGAACTGCTTTAGGGCTTGGCTGTGGTGCCTGCTCTTAACCACTATGTGATCTGCCCATTCCAGTCTGCAGACAATGCAAGCCTGGGTTCCCGCAGGACCACAAGGCCCACAGTGTCCACTAGAGGCGTGCCTCTGCTCATCCGCCATTATTTTGCAGCGCTGAGCTCTCTTGAGTTCCTTCCTTTTCAGTTATCCTAGGTATGCTCTAAAGCAGTGATATGACTTGGTGCTCTGCCTATTTTTCAAGCGGGTCCTTGCATTTGAACAGTTAATGAGGATTTGGGAAAACAGTATATCAGATATTTAAAAGTACATATTTTGGAATGATTGAGGCATGGGTTCAACTCCTAGCCTTGTTACTTGCCAGCTCTAGGGCCTTTCATGAGCTCATCAACATCTATTAGCCTTGGTTTCTTCCTTCGTAAAATGGGAAGAACAACTATAACTCCCTGCAAGGCAGTGTAAGAATACCACAGAGACCACAGAGACCAGGGCTCAATCAGAGGGCCAGGCACACAAGCTGCCTCGGCTCTCATTGAAGTGCAAGGGGTGCTAGTGGGGTGGAGGGGGTGCTGAAGAACCAGATCCTGGATTCCCAGCCAGCTCCCCTGCGGGGGACATGCAATGGCCTGAGTCATGAGCAATGTCACACTTCATTCTATAGCATCCAAACTATAGTGAATCAATTACATTTTTCTCTGTAGACTGCAGTCCAGAGAATGAGAGCCTTAAGCAGCTGTAAGCAGGCACAGGGGCTGGGGTGTGATCCCATAGGGCGCATTGAGATGGCAATTGAGACTGGATGTGGTGGTGTGCCTGTAATCCCAGCTCTTGGGAGGCTGTAAGCAGATGGATCTCTATGAGTCCGATCTAGTAGTGAGACCCTGAACAGACTATAGACCCTTCCCTAAAATACAAAAGAAAAAAAGAGACAATGAGAGTCTTGTCACTTTCTGCCTGAGTAGGTCTACACTGGTCCATGATCCTCAGCAATCAGAAACAGTGCCCATCGCTCAGCACCCTCCTTACAACTGCAAGCCAGAAACTGCAGCACCACAATTAACTCAAAAGTTCAAGGAACTTGTCCTTGGCACCTATTTCTCAGCTCTACTAACAAAAACAAAGGATTTGTTTTTTAAAGTTTCAAATTTGTGTTGTGTGTATATACATAAAGATGCTATCAACGGCTGCTTTGTCTAAAGAGAGGAGGTATACAAATTAAAAATAACACATTTTAATTTAAATTTAAATATGTATAAAATATGCTTTACTACCTGGTTTTTAGCACAGGTCTGAAAGGGCCAAAATGAAAACTGGTATTAAAAACAACACCTCCATTTTCCTTGGGTCTCGATAGCGAGGTGGAGAGTTGTGAGATGCAGGATTGAACTGGGTAAAAGTGGACTAGAGGCAGGGTGTAAAGCTAGAAATTGACAATGACAAGCTTGCAACTAGACTTGACATTTTAATTTGGGAACAGAACTTCCCACAAAGGATACAACATTCATCTCTGTCATTCTGTAGCACGCCTTTCTGTACCCTCCCCTTCTCTCTACAGGCTGCCACCTACTGTGGTCCTAAATCTGTCAACTCCTTCAGGTGGCACATTGTGCCCCCTTTCCACAGACTAAAGCAGAATGCCTGGCCTCCAGGGTTCACTGCCAGACTGTGGGAGAAGTAATGCAAGGTGTGAAGGAGCCCTGATAGCTTCCAGGAAAGTTCCCGCTGCAGAGCCTTCTCCCATGACTCCACACTGGGGGCCAGAGGTGGAGGTGGACGGGCTGAGGGAGTGGGTACCATGTGCTGCTCTAGCCTGGCCCCGTCCTTCTCTTCAAGGTCATCCCAAGGTCCCTCAGTTCTCCAGAGCTGTACACTACGGCTCCTCAGGGACTCCACAAGCCACATGCTGTCCCACACCCAACAGGATTAGAACCAACTCAAGTCACAGTCTGGGAGCGAGAGGAGCCAAAGCCACACACCTCAGAAAGCAGACAGGGACCAGAAAAGGGGATTTCCTATGGGGCTGAAACTAGAAAACCCAAATCTAACTGTGGATGAGCTGCCTACAAGCATGTGATTTTTAAGACAAATGATAAACAGTTAAAGCACATTATATTAAAACAAAGTTCTGACATACTTATAAATTGCAACACAGCTTCAACTTCCATTATTTAAAAAAAAAAATCTGCTAACTAAAAGTTTGGCAAAGTTCAGAACATGATATTTTAAAGACATGTCACCAAAGAAAGCTCGCTGCCACTGACGGATTTTTTTGTTCTCTACTGGAGATCGAATCCCATAGTTGCACTATGCAACATTCCCACATCTTTGTAAACATTACTATTTCATTTTGAGACAGGGTCTAAAATAGATATATCCTTTTGGAGGGCGAAGGAAAGGGTTTGTTCAGGTTGTGGAGGTATAAGCTCAAAGGGAGGCACCCTGACCCTAAAAAACTGCCAGAGAGAAGGACTTCAGAGTTAGGGAGCATGTGCTCGTGCATGAGCACCCACACATGCACACACCCCTCGTGGGGCTTGGCCTCCCACAGTAGCTGTGGGCCCAGCAGGGTCTGCTATTCAGTCTACAGTCCTGAGATACAATCTTCCAACCTTAGATAAGCACTGCCTTTCCTACAGCGAGCCATCTGCCGCAGACGCTGGCTCATTTCTGGGCCCCACACATAAGCTCACTCGGTGCCAGACACACTGTTCAAGGCCATTGCTTTCTAGAACAGCTAAAAACCTTTTTAACTCCGAAAATTTGAAAAAGTTTACAGAGCCACCAACGCAAAGAATGCGCCTGCTTCCACGCTGACACTCATATGTCCCAGGGGCTTTAGGAGCCCAGTGCACTGTCCTGTCTATCCTCTGCGGACCCCCACCCCCACCAGGCCCCTGTCTGAGTCCTGCAGCTTACAGTAGCACTCAGCAAGCACAGCAATACCCAGTAAGGACAGCTGAGCTGAATCCAGCATCTTGGGTCACCAAAAATGTTAAAGAAGGTGGTGCCAAGCCAACACCTCCAATCCCAAAGCCTCATTTTCTTTCATTTTTAATTTACAAGGCCGATCAATATCGCTTTTGGGGCCGACTAATTCACAGTCCTCTACTTTCTGTCTGTATTCTCCTAAGGAGTATTTAAAAAGGCATCTCGGCCAACAGGTGTGGTGCGGTGAATGATGAGTGAGGAGAAGAAAAGCAAGTTCTAGAGATGAAAGTTCGGTCATTCCACAGACCTAAGGACTACTAGGTTATGTGTTTGTCCCTAAGATTTCTTTAATACTGCCACACAGGTCCTCTGGCATCAGTGCTGCTTCTCAGATGGTAGGGGCTCAGACACCAAAAGAGAACTTGAAACCCAGTTTTTCCCTGTAGAACTGAGGTGGGGCTTTCGGGCTGGCATGGGCTGGGCAACCACTGCCTATCTCTGTGATCTCACAGGCAACTATAAGTCCTCTGTTAAAAAAAAAAAAAAGCTTCTCTCTGATTCAAGTTCTACTTGGTAATGACAAGAGGGTGACCTTTAGGTGTCATTCACTTGGATAGCCAGATTTTAAAAATCAGGGATTTGGAAAGATTTACATTTTGGATAAATACAGTAGGATCCATCTTCTTGTTTGGAAGCAAATAATTTTTTTTTAAATTTCATTTATTAGCTTCAATACATGGTGAATTAGCACTCAGTGTAGATTTATAAAATAATACATGTTTTAGGTTCCTCTGTTTTGATCAACTTTTACTATGTAATGAAGCCAAAATATTGACAATGAAAATACTGCCAAGTAGAAATTGATTAATTGATAGATTCCTAGTACAAAAGCCAAAATAGTAGGTGCTCAGTAACTATTTTCTGAATGAATGAGGAAAACTGTACATTTATGTACAAGACATTTAGTTCTCCTATATGGAATATTTTAAAAGAGAGTAATTAGGGGTGGGGAGATAGCTCAGTGGAATAAATGTTTGCCTGACAAGTGCAAGGTTCTGAGTTCAATCTCTGGTACCAGCAAAAATTATAAATTACTTAAATTAATAAGTGAGAGCAATCATTTTGCTTTAGATGAAGGAATGCCATCACAAACTAGTATTAAATATCAGAAAAATATCCATTTTAAACAAGGTAGTTAATCTAAACAGTTCCAAATAATACTGCATAGATATCTTGGCACAATTACTCCTTTCATATTTATGGAAATTTGCTTCTATCTTTAACTGAAAAAAGTTTTCAGATTCAAACTAGAACAATAGCTTCAGTAATACCCAAAATGTGTGTTTTTCCCAATTAACTACATAGATCAAATGCTCCTTCTTCCTTCCCACTACAGTACCTAAGTGAATACTTGGTTCTCAGCCCTGTGTCCTCCGGGTGCTTCCTGAAGTTACAAGAATGCTGTGTGCGTCTGTTAGGGGGCTACTCTCACATTCAGGACTCTGCAGGGACCAATACGGCCACAAGGAGACCAGGCAACCAAGAAGAGCAGGTATATGCCACCAGAATCTTTCACTAATAGCTTTCCTACTTATTCCAGAAAGAAATCTAGGTTAGGACCAAGCAAGTGCAACCAGAAACCCTTGTCACAGCTTGCAAATGTTCTTAAGTATTGTTCCTCTCTCTCTCTCTCTCTCTCTCTCTCTCTCTCTCTCTCTTTTTCTCTCTCTGATCTAGGGCCTCATGCATGCCATGCACATTCTTTATCATTCAGCTACATTTTTAGCTTCTAGAGGGCTGCAATCTACAGAAACTTAAGCAATTTACAGACTCTAAAGTTCTATCTGTATTTTTCCTATGAATGATGAAGAATACAACTGCAAATCTCTATCATTCAACTCAAGTCCTCTTCTTTGAGGCTGGAAAACATGCTGTGTTTTCATACAAAGAGGACAGCTATGAAAATGCAGGATGTCGTAAAGCTTTCAAAACAGCACAGGAGCTGGGGTATGCCTCAGCATTGTGGGAAGAGTGAGCACAAGCCTTGGGTTCAAGCCCCATCACTAAAGGAAATAACCAAACCTGAAATTACATGGACCATGTAATTACTCCCTGGGAGCTGGCAAACCTCACCAATAAATGATCATCTAACAGCTCTACAGGGGCAAAGGGGACTAAAAGTACCTTTACTTCTAAAAGAACCATTCCAGAGAATAAAACAGTGGACCGCTTCAAGCAGTCATCCCACAACCGTCTCTCAGCTCCCAAACCAGATATTTTGTAAGAACAACAACAACAAAAAAAAAAAATCACAGATTTTGTAATCTTTGTTCATCCTTAAGTGCTTGTGCTTTACTTATGCTTTCTCTAGTCAGCCATTCCCTCAAATGATCACTCATTAACAACCTCAAGAAACAGCAAACAGTCCAGTGATCCTCCCTAATGGCTTCGCTCTCCAAGGTCAACTGAGGTCTGAAAATGCAAATTCAAAATTCCAGAAATATCCAGTTTATCAACTCTAAATAGCTTTCATGACAGTATATGGTCACAATTGTTCTACTTTATCATTAGTGTATTGTTAAATTGAATTGTACCTAATTTGTAAATCAAACTTTAGCATACATGTGTGTCTAGGGAAAGCCAAGATATAGGGCTTAGTACTATCCAAGGCTGATGACATCCACTGGGGATGTCTTGGGACTTAGATCCCTGTGTGTGGATACATTTAAAGTAGCAGGTTCTTTATCTTTTAGGAAACTCCAACATTAGCAAAGAGTCAGAATATTAGGGTGTGATCTCTGTGTTATAATGAAGTCCATAATAACATGTCAATGGTGGAGTGATGAGTGCTATCTGTATTAAGGTTAGTGCACCATATTTATAATTAAGAAATAATGACTGAAGCCTGAGGCATACAGTGCATTTCCTGGGGATTAACGGCCAGACAGATGAGTTGATGGTTTTAAGCAATGCCACTGGCCAGTAACCCAGCCAATCACTAATCCCTGGGAAATGCCCCTGACTTCAATCAGTAGAGAGATTTTAATAAAGTTTAATATCAGCTTTCCAGTTAAACCAAACATCTGTCTTATACATAGATCGCCTAGACTTCATCCTGTGAGTTCTACAGAAGTTACTAAAGAGTTTTCCTCACTGTCGTAAATGATGGCTTTAAATATTGTTTACCAGGCCATATTAAAAAGCTAACTCTTAAATATGTGCACACAGGGTCGAGGGTTCAGTTTAGTGGTACAGTATGTGTGAGGCACTGGGCTCAATTCTCAGCACCGGAAAAAAAAAAAAGCCCATGTAGAATAACTTTTTATAATGTTTCAACTAAAAGAAACTTAAAGTTATTATCTTAAGAGATGCAACAATTATATGAGCAACAACCAGATTCTTGTATGCAGTATTATAGAGCTGACTGATCTCATTCAGGTAAGCAAAAGACCTATGACAATGGAATTGAACTTAGAACAACATAAAAGCAATGGGGAGGGGTACTTAAAAAGCTTTCTGGCTCTTTAAGTCTCCATTCTACATGATACTAGTGTTGGACAACCAGGAAACAGATGCCACTAGCAAACAGTTTCATTATTCCAAGCATACACATGCTTTAATAAACTTTCTTAGGTTTTTAATTCATTAATAAAGGCATGATTCTAACCCAGGATACTTTTAGGGTTTTTACTTTATCAGAAGAATGTGAATATTTACTTGTGCTTTCAAGGAAAAAGCAAACCCAAACTCTCCTCTCCGTCCTTAAAACTCTAATAAAACAACTTGTCAGAATTGCACTACACACACCAGAAGCACCGAAAGACACACAGCATATGGGTCATGTGTATTTTAGGAAACTGTGCTGTTTATATTCCATCCACAGCCCCTGTGCTGTTGGCCTCAAGACTTGCTGATTAGCTATGAACCTCTGAAAGGATCAGTCTGCCCAGAACCAGAATTTCCACTTTGGAGAAAGCACAGAGGTGTCTAACATCTGTCCTTTAAAGTTCTGCACCACACTCCAGCTTTAGGGACAAAATTCCCACTTCTGCCTGACAGCAGGGAGGTCTGCCAGTAGAATAGGGCCCCCAGAGAATTCTTGAGTCTAACTTCTAGGAAAGTGCCTTGCTCCAAAATGAACACACCTAGAATGACACCCATATATTCCCTGAGGTAGAATAACAAGGGAAGGGGCATCTAACACTTTAGGCCCCAGCCTCAATGTACACATTGGTACTTTTCAGCACCAAGTAATTTTAGGGTGGCCACAGGTCCCTCATCTTTGATGAGGACACCTGAAGCTCAGAGAGATGAACTAATTTGCCCAGAGGAGCTCCAAGCATCTGGGCTGGGGCTCTGACTGTCCTCCCACTCTGTTCCTCTTCCTTGCCTGCCCCACACGGACTACACAAGAGCCTGACAAACAGGACCGTTCCAGGCTCCCAGCAAACCAGGCAGCTTACATGGCACTCCTGGGTAGCCTGACAGGCGATTAATAAACCAGTGAGTTTCTAGAAACTGCACCCCAAAGGTCACTTTAGGTTCCAGCACCTCTGTAAACTGGTACTCAACTGCCATTCTCTCCAGTCCCCGCCCCTTTTCTTAAAAAGAAGTTACAGGAAGTGGGATTGACATATTTTCCTTTAAGTAATTTATAATTTTTTCTGCCTCTGTAAGTTATAGCGAATGTGTAATGCAGTATTTTAACGGTAACTTTCTTCAAATGTGTTTTAAGTTGCTGGTTCCTTTATATATGTACAGTGGTTCCACACTCTTGACCTCACAAAACTTACGAATTTAATGAGGAGGAACTGCAAGAGCAAGCTAATCCTTTTGTTCTGTCAACTTCGAAGCTTCTAGCGTGTCTGCACGCAGTGCTTTGTTAGGTAGCCTTGCCTCACTCAGTCTTTTAAGGTTAGGTGTAAAATTTCCCCAGAAATGCAAAGAGAGTTAAGCTTTCAAAGGTGAAATCCAATTCGATGCAGGACAGCAGCTACTTTTCAAAACTCTCCCCCACCTACATTAGCCCCCAAGTTAGACCCGAAGTGGTACCAGAGAAATATTTCATGCATAGAGGTTGGTTCGGTTACCTGGGCAGGGGAAACAATAGCAGGTGAAACTATGGTGGGAGAATGGGTGCTTCGGTGCCCATTGGCTTCTGGAAGGAGAGGCAGGGGGTCGTGTTTCACGGAAACCACCACCACCGCATCCACAGGCTCCGAGGGGCGAATACAAAGTCTTTTGGGGGAAGAGGGACCGCAGATTTCCCCGGACCCGAACACTGACTCGTACAGGGCGCGCTTGGGCGCAGCCTCAGATTTCACGTCGGGCCCCACCTGGCTGTCTTTGGGGAGTATGTATGTATTCCCCAGTGAGGGCGGCTGGGGACGGTGGTGGCGGGAGGGATGGGTATGGGGGTGGTGGGAGGGGTGGCGGGCAGCCCCGTTCAGAGCCTCAGCGTAGCAGCCCTGCGGGGCGGGCGAGCCCAGCTTGGTGCCGATGCCCGCGATGCTGTTGAGCGTGGCGATGGAGACGGCGCCGATGCAGTGGTTGGTGTAGGTCTTGGACAGTTTGGCCGCCTTGGACAGCATCTGCATCCTAGTGCCCAGCAAGTTCTTGCCGATGGCTTTGTTCTCATACCAGGTCACATCGCCCTCGCTGCAGTGATCCCGGGGCCGCTGAAAGAACGCCTTGCAAAGGGGATTGCGCTTGGACAGATACTTCACGAAGCTGGCGTAGGGGCAGAACTCGGTGCCCGTCTCGTACATGCGAGGCAGGTTCTCTTCGTCGCTGCTCTCCGCGCGCTTCTTGCTCCAGGACGACGAACGTGACTTGTGGTAGGGCCCGAGGGACTTGAAGTAGACGAACTTGCGCCCGTCCTCGTCCATGGCCAGCCCGAAGGAGTCCTCCTCCAGCTCACGCTGGTTCTCGCGGCCGCGCGTGCAGAAGTACATGCACGTCTCGAACCAGACCTTGTTAAGCAACCCGAAGGGAGTGTTGGTGCTAAAGACGCTGGAGGTGTAGAGCTTGCGCAGGTCGGCGCGCGTGATGGCTTGCTTCTGTACCACCGGCCCGGCACCCTGCTCTTCCAGCTTGCGGATGACCGCAGCCAGCGTCAGGTTGGCGCTGCGCAGCTCCGGGTCCTTGGTGAGGTCGAGCGTGCGACAGTACGGGGGCTCATTGAGGTAGCGGTTGAGCGAGCTGCGGATGCTGATGAGCGACGACTTGCTGTACAGCTGGCCGCTCTTGGAGCGGGCCTCGGCGTAGAAGGAGCGCAGCACGCGGCACAGCGCCCCCTTGTCCATGGTCTCGAAGTCCGGGCTCTGAGCCTTCTCGCTCAGGTACTCCCGGAAGATGCGCACGGCGTAGCGGGTGGCCAGCCGGGTGTTCTCGCTCAGCCGGGCCCGCTCGGGGCGCTGCAGCCCGTCGGGGTCCAGCTCCGCGCCGTCGCCAGGCGGCCCGCCGCGCGTCCGGGGCGCAAGCAGTCGCGGCGGCGCTTCGGGCTCCAGCGCGGCGCCCTGGTCCATATGGATCCTATGGACCGGCTCGGGCTCCAGCTCCCCCCCGTCTGAGTCCTCGGGCTCCAAGGGCTCGTCCCAGTCCAGCCCCATCTCCTCCTCGTCCTCCTCCAGGCCCCCGCCTCCGTCCTCCTCCTCGTCCCCCGTTATCTGCACCTCCTGGATCTCGTCCTCCTCCTCCTCTTCCTCCTCCTCCTCGCCCGCGCTGCAGTAGTGCGGCCGCCCGTGCCGGCGGCCCCGGGGCCCCGCGCCGCGCTCGCCCTCGCCCCGCTCCCCATTGTTCTCGGCGGCGGCAGCGGCGGCCGCGGCGCCGCTGCCGCCCGCGCTGGTGTTACAGTCCCCGCTGCCAGGCATTCTCGCCATATTGCCGTCTCTCTGCCAGTCCTCGGGCAGGGCGCATGCGCTATATTGGACCGCAGCGCTGAGAGCTTTTGTGTTTAATGACCTTCAGCTACCGGGAGGCAAAGCCGGGCTCTTAAAGGAGCCGCGCTCCAATTGTCATTCCCCAGCGCAGCTCCGGAGGGGCCGCGGCGCGCGGGGGGTGCAGGGGAGGGGAGGTGGGGATAAAGGGAGACCGCGAGGAGGGAAAAGGACGGAGGCTGGACGGACTTTCTTCCTCCCCCACTCCACCCCGCTCCCCCACTTCTAAGAAAACTTTGGAGGAAAAAAGCTAGGGGAGGGAGAGCTGTCAGTGGGGGCGAAGCACTCCCAACTTACCCTCCGGCGGAGCAGCGCGCGGGCCCAGGCGGGAGCGAGAGGGCGGGGCGGCCCCGCTTTTCTAGGTGATGCCCGAGCAGCAGTGCCCCTTCCACCGCCCCCTCATCGCCCCCCGGGGCCGGGGGATCGGGGCGGCCGCGGGTGCCGATGCTCTGAAGAACCGGGGCTGGGGCCGCCCGGAGCGCAGCGGCGCAGTCAGGTTACTGAGCCGGCTGGAGGAGGCGCGCAGGGCCCAGCACCCTCTCTGCGCCCGCGGCCAGGGCGCAGCGGGCGAGGCTCGGGAGCGGGATGGGGCTGGCGGCGGCTCCCCACCTACTTGCTGGCGGCGAGGCGAGGGGGCCTGAGGCCAGAAGCGCGGCTCCCCGCTCCCATTCCGACTCTAGTGAAGGAGCGAAACACGCCCCACGCTAGCCTCATCCCTTTAGTTTTCCAACTGCCACTTTTAAGCTGTCATTAAAGACCTGGGGCTCTCCCCGTAGGTCTGGGGCAAGTCCGCGCCGGTCTAGCCAGCCCCGGGAAGGAGTGAAAAAGGAAGAAAGACTTGGGAGGGGTGGTTGGGAGGGGAGACTCTGGACAAGGCTCTCGGAACCCCAGGGACCCCCTCCCCGCGCGCCCAGGCTTTTTTCGCCCTGCCCCGGAGCATCGTGACACCCCTTCCTCCGGCGGGGCGGTCCAACAGCAAGGAGCGCGCGCTGCACAGGTCCCTAAGGCCCGGTTGCGGCGGGTGGAAAAAGTGAACTTGGCTCTCGGCCACCCCCACCGCCGCCAACACCACCATTCCGGCAATTCGGATCCCCAGCGCGCCCTCTCTCCACGTTTGCCAACCGCCTTTCGTTCGCCCTCCGGGCGCGCGCGGGGGCGGGCACCTCGGAAACTGGAAAAACAGCCAAAGAGCTCGCCGGGTCCCGCTTTCCCATAGGAGACGCTGTCCCACTTCCAGCCAAACACCCGACCCCGGTCCGCCCAGGCTCTGGGCGCGTCCTCGCGTCACCACCCATCCCCCTTCTTCCGGGCCAGAGGTAGCGCCCCAATGCCACCCCAGACCTGGGCAGTTCTCCCGGGCCGCGCACCATGTGCAGCCTCCAGAGCGCGCACTGCATCCTAACTTTCTCCTTCTGGAACAGCCCAAGTGTCCCCTAGCGCGCTGACCAGTCCAAATCCCAGGGCCTAGGGGTAGGGGTGGGGGCTCTGAAGTGCCCCAGTGTGCCAGGTTTCCCCTCCAAGGCGGCCGCCTCGCCAGCTCCTGGAGCGCGCCCTCGAGTTTGCCTGCAAGTCCGCAGTTTGGGCAGTTCGGGCAGTTCGGCTAGGGGCGTCCAGGGGGACGGCCGGTTGCCCTTCCCTGTCCCTCTCTCCTTGCTTTCAGGGCGGTTTATCATGTTACACATCAACAGAAACCCATCCATCAGTTTGCAATCTTAAAAAAGAAAGGAAAGGAAGGAAGGGCGACCAGGTCTGGGGGCCACGAGGACATCAATGGGCGGTGGTGGTATTTTCTCCGTAGCGATCGGCGCTCGCCCTCGCCGGCCTCCTCGGCCTTGGACGCCACAGAGCGTCGGGTAAGCAGTGCCAGATGCGAAACAAGTTCGAGCAAGTTCCTGCCTCGCGGGCCCCCTCCGGCTCCTCAGGGAAACACACCACACACACACACACACACACACACACACACACACACACACACACACACACACACACACGCTCTCAGTCGCCCAGCTCTCCACGAAGACCCATCCAACGGGGCGGAGAGGGCTGGGGGTTGCATTCCTGGGAATTGTCCCAGAGGTGCGGCACTGGGTGGGGTGGGAGGGCAAAGTTGTTCACAGCTCCCCGCCCCCCCCCTCCGAAAGCCACAGACTGGGCGGTGGGCAGCTAACTTAGCGGTTGGCATACATGTGCCCACATACACGAGTGGGAACACACCAGTCGCACATGCCTGCTTCCGGAGGGGTGGCCCTTTGTACTGGGATGCCCTCGCGTTTTAGGGCCGCAGGATTCCTTACAAGAGTGCTGTGAACGCGGGTGTGCGCCAGGCAAGTTGCCTACCAGGGGCTGCTAGCCTGGCGGCCCTCACCTGGAGCGCGGGAAACCGAAGGCCCGAGTTGGTTCGGGCTGGGCTCCTGGCTTCGGCCCTGAGGGACTGGCTCCCCCAGAACTCCTTTTCTGTAGGCGCCTGGGCACCCTCCCCCACCACGCACACACCTCGCCTCTCCACCAGGAGAGTGGCTTTGCCTTGCACTATTTGCCGCAGGCGGTGTGCTGGGTTGGACGCTCCGGGAAACAAAGCAACCAAAAACAGTTCCCAGTTGACGTCAACTTATTTCCAGAAAAGAAAATAGTTTTGTGCTCCCAGGACAAAATACCCCCCGGGGCAGGTCTCTACTGGCAAAAGCCAGGGGAAGGAGGTGGGGAATGGCAGTCCTGAAAAACCTCCAGCGCGAACCACTTTTTAACGGACTTGAGAGAACAGCAGTTTCAGGTGCTGCCCGGACTCTGCGACCAGGGACTGTAGCCGGGGTTAAATTCAACAGGAAAATCGCTTTTTGGGAAGCATCGGCCTGATTATCAGACTACCATGGATCTGCTCCGCCGCACCAGCTCTTGTAACACTACCAGAATTCCTTGCCTAGAATATTTTATCAAATGCTGGAGGGGCGGAGAGACATTACTTAGGCTCTACTACAGTCACCAGGTGGAACATTTGCAAAAAAAAAAAAAAAAAAAAAATGGGATACCCCCCACCCCTGGCGCAAGCTCTCCGACTCCAGGCAAGAAAGAAAGAAAAGTGGTTTGATTTTTAAAACCCAATAACACAAAATTACAGTAGGGCTCATAAAGGAGTTGAATGCCAGGTTTAATAAGTGATCCCTTAAAAACATCCGGTGGTTCCGTACACGCAGGTCCAAACTGAAAGGTCAACAAAGCTTTCTTATTATTTTTGTAGAGGTAATATTAGTCGTTCAGACTAGCTTCCAATTCTGCCTCCGGACTCCTGACCTCCTGAAGTCCATTCTGCCCACCACTTAACAACTGAAAGCTGCCTTCCTTAGAAAGGATGCTTTATTGCTCATGCAAGAAGTATACTGTTTTATTATAAAAATAACTTCAGTGTGATACAGAGCATTAGTTGTATTTATCTAACTGACGAACATTTTTGCTGGGGGCTACACTGCTCACGGCTCCACCAAGTTGCTTCATTTCTCCTCGCGATCGGCACGGTTAAATACCACCTGTGCATCTGTGCTTCTGCGCTGCTCAGAATACTTGAAAGTAATTACGTGGTTACTTGAGGGTGAAAACTCCACGTTTCCCCCATTGTATAACCCATCTAGTCCCACCGGACATGAGATGCTTCATGTTCCTCCTATTGGAACATCTTCAGATATCTTCTTCTGGTGTTTTCATTGTCCGTATAAATTAAGACAGCCTTTTAAAAAGCAATGAGAGAAGCTCTCCGCCCTCTATGGAAATGTTCATATTCTTTGGCTAATAATCCTTTGCTTCCAATTTTCTGTGCATCATTTGGTAAACATTCGTTATGGTTGCTTTTGATCTACCTGTTTGCTTTACTAACTCAGTGTTACTCTATTACAGTTTTAGGTAGATGTGTAGGACGCAGTGTCAATTCAGTCATTATTGAATAAACAAATGGTCTGTTTAGTTAAAAGTACATTTAGCAGGAACTATTTTGTATGAAATCTAAAATCTGAGCCAGGATTTCTACAACTCAACTCAAAATCAGGACAAAGTTAACTACAAGCCAACGTTATTGCTTGCAAGACACAGTCCATTTAATGACTGCTTTTGTTTAATAATTTCCAGTCATTAGCTTTTTTCTCTCTCTCTCTCTAGTGTAGCATGCTGTAGAAAGTTCTTAGGCCAGCAGCGTGAGGGAGCACTTTTTTCCCCTCAGAAGTTGAAGTTGAGCCTCCTGAAAGTATAGAGTGTCTGTGTAGTGGGAGAGGTAGGTTGGAGAGGATTTAAATTTAAAGGATCCTATGGGCTTTGGGTAAAGGCCAGAAAAAACATTTAGTTAATCACTTCAAAGAAACAAATCAAAAAGAAAGCCATACGCTTATGATTGTGCTAGTAAAAAAATTTATGAAGTGCTTTGGAGGTTAAATATAAATTCAAATTGAAGCTATTTTGACATATCCTTGTTTCAGTTTCACTACTGATTCTGTTGAACTCAATTGAAGATTGTCTTGAGTAAGGGTTTTTGAACTCGTGAAAGTTGAACCATGTAATCTAACTCCATAAAGTAGAAAAGAAAGAAAGAAAGAAAGAAAGAAAGAAAGAAAGAAAGAAAGAAAGAAAGGGAACTCCACAAGGACAAAAGCTATATGTTACGACTATAACTCTGATTCTCTTCAAATTCAGCTTCTTGGTACATGGCAGCTGGGGGTTTGGCATAGAGTAAATATGCAATAAACATACAACTAGTTATGTATGGAAGAGAAGGGACTTCAATGAACAGCTGTGTAGCTGAGCAGTTGAAAGTTTCTTCTCAGAAACCAGACAGTCTGAATTTGAATCCTGCTTTACTTTACCAGATGCCTTTTCTATATCTCAGTTCTCTCATTATTCTATTTTCTGGGACAAGGCCAGGGAGATGGCTCAGTAGAATAAGCCTTCCCTGGCAAGTGCAAGGGCCTAAGTTCAATTCCTGGTTCTGCCAAAAAAGGAAGTCTATTTTCTGGGACATATAACATAATCTCTACCTTATGGAATTATTTTAAGAATTAAATAATATGTAAAGTGCTTAATACAGTGTCTGGCACATTAGTCAACTTTTAGCCATTAGCTAACATTTATGAAGGCTCTAATATTTCCCCATTGTTAATATAAACAAGAAAACCAAGGGCAAAGAGGCTTCAAAAGGTTGGGTCACAGGCCCCACTCTCCCATGTTGCCCCAAGGCAGGTAAGTTAATTCCATAGCCTGAGCTCCTGGGCCATATTTAGCCTCTAAGAACCAAACAATGAAAAAAATAAAAATAATAAATGCAGAGAGAGAGAGAGAGCATAAAAGTCAAAGAATAATTCCCTGTTATGGAAACACCTCTGGGTGTAACTTCACTGCGGACTCTGGGAAAGACAGAGCAGTCCTGAGCTGAGACCTCTGACTGAGCTCAGCAGCAATAGGTCCTGAGAAGGTGTCATCTTTGTCACTCATCACCTGCACACCTGTACTAACTGCCTGGGGCACTAGAGGAGGGAACCCATTTGTGTAGTGGGAGGATGATAATGAAGAGTCTAGAGACAAAAGGAACACTGGGTAGCCCAAACCAACTAGAAGAGACTGCTTTCTCTTGACATTCTAGGCTGTTTCATGAAAATCTTCTTGGGGAAAGGAGAGTAGTAAGAATTACTTTTGCCTCGCATGCTTTGTCAAAAAAAAAAAAAAAAAAAAAAAAAAAAAGGCCCCAAACAAAATACAGGTCAGAAGAAATTTAACACAAGGCTTGGTAGGAGTAGAATAGCTTCTAATGGTCTCTGGCTCCTGGAATTCTGGACCTGTCCACCTCATGACCACCTACCATCTTCCTAGGCTACTTTTTAAAACACATAACATACAAAAGGAATGCAGCTTTGTCCATAGTAAATTGTGTATGCATGAAGCTTGACAGAATGCTATCACCTTTTTTATAATATTTTGATAATGAAATTTCCCTTGGTTAATACAGAGTTCATATGTAAAGGTTGTGAAAGCTAATCCTAAACTTAGTAATGATAGTTACTTCCTTGTCTTCTTTTTTTTTGTCTTTTTTTGAGACAGGGTCTCACTATGCAGTTCAGGCTGGCCTTAAGCTCACTTTGTAGCTCAGGCTGGTCTCGAACTCACAACAATCCTCCTGCCTCAGCCTCCCGAGTGCTGGGATTACAGGCATGCGCCACCACGCCCGGCTTCCTTGTCTTCTAATCATATATCTTTAAAGGGTATATAAAACTGGAGTTGGTATTAGTTCTATTATTATTTTTTAAACCTCTTTATTGGCTTCTCGTATTTGTTCTTTCTTTTTTTTTTTTTTCTTAAAGAGAATACAAAAATAAATAGAAATGATACAGAGTTTCCCTAAACAAAATGATAGGAATTCAACAATGGTTGTACAACCCTATTATTAAATATCTCCTACTTCAATGTCATTATAATAGTACTTCAGGTAAAATGGGGTTGAAGATGTTTGTTAGATTATCATATAACCATTCTGTATTTTTAAAGTAACGGAGAAGCTATATGCAATGGATTCAAAATATGAAAGACTCCTGAAACTATCTACTCTGTTCAAACCTATCTAATTAGTAATATCAAAATAAAATAGGCAGAATCGTAAAGAACCCACCCTGGGCTGGGAAGATTACTCAGTAGTCTAAGCACGTGCAAAACCTTGGGTTCAATCCCCAGAACCGCACTGTGCCAACCTGGAACCCCTGGCATGCAGTGCAGGCCACCAAAACTAGGCATGGGGACACATGCCTGTAATTCCAGCACTGGGAAGGCTAAAATAGGAAGATCACCAGGTGTCTGAGCTCCGTAGCAAGACCCTCTACAAAATAAATAAAATAATTTTTTAAATTAAAAGAATATATATATATAAATCACATTATACCCTCCAAGTATAGGTATAAAAATGCTATTCTCATAGTCATTTAGGATAGTATTTATAGTTGGCAATTTGGCAATCTCTCCAAAAGCCATGAATGTGTTCATGTTTCTTGCTGAAGAAGTCATTTCCAGAAATTCATCTGGAGAAATAGCTTGCTTTGTTTGTATTAGATTTGTTGGGGCTGGGGAGATGGCTCAGTGGAATAAGTGCTTCCCTGGCAAGTGCAAGGGCCTGAGTTCAATCCCCAGTTCCGCCAAAAAAAAAAAAAAAAAAAAAAGATTTGTTGTATCAGTGCCTCTTGGATCTCTGGATCTTGCATTTGGAGTCAGAAAGTATGCTTAGGCATGACACTTCATAACGTCTTGGAGACCTCTCTTCGCTGGCAAGAGTTCAGAGGCGAAGTCTGCCAAGTGACAGGAGTAAGGTGTTCAGTTGGTAGAAGCATGGCTTCTTACTGTTTGATGGCAGCGTTGGGTTCTGTGTGATGAATAGCAATAATGATGGTGATGAGAAAGGACCTTAACTAAAAGGGCGACACAAGATTGGTTTTAAAGCTCATATTTCATTATTTTTGTGACTTTGAAAAAGTTTAAAGACCAGATTTTGAAACTCTAGATATCAGAAACTGGAATCTCAAGCCAGGCGTGGTGGCGCAGGCCTGTAATCCCAGCACTCGGGAGGCTGAGGCAGGAGGATTGTTGTGAGTTCGAGACCAGCCTGAGTTACAAAGTGAGCTTAAGGACAGTCTGAACTGCATAGTGAGACCCTGTCTCAAAAAGACCAAAAAAAAAAAAAAAAAAAAAAAAAAGAAAGAAGCTGGATTCTAGGTGTATGGTGGCAGTTCGCAGAATGTTTGGGGAGCGGGTATGTGCCTGCCCTCTGGCTGTGTTTCTAAATGAACTAAAAAGGAAAAAAAAAAAATCCCTTTTAAATACCCAGAAGCACTAACCCACATTTTGAACTAATTGACTTACTTTTTCTTAGGAACGCTTAATTTAACAGATAAGGGCACATGGGTTTATCTGAATATTTAAAGAAGCCCTGGGATGGGTTTGTTCTATTTCTTTAATTCGATGCTGGAGATACAAGCTTTGCACCTGATGGAGGAAGACTGCATTGGGGAAGGGCAGGGAAGGGCTGAGTGTGCGGAGCCAGGGCTATAGTAGAGGACTCAGAATTCATGTCTGGTCTTTCCAAGGGCTGTCCTTTGATTAGGGTACCCCGGGATCATGTGCTGAAACTACTCCGAAGATCAACAGATGTCCCTGATGTTAATGGCATCTGTTTTACCATCTTTTGTCCTTTTATGGCTCATTCCCTTGAATTAAATAAAACACAAAACACAAAGCTGTGGTTTATCATGTTTTCCTAACTACAAAAGCCAGCAGCATTCATTGGTACAGACTGGGAAAGAGCAGAAATTTGGAAACAAGATTTCTTCTTGTTAGCATTTGGTGAGTGCTTTCGGGGAGCTCCTTGACAGGCACGCTCAAGTCTTCCTTATAAGTACGTGTGGAAATGGTTCCCAGACAGCTCAAATCATCTCCCAGCCTCATCCAGCCAGGGAATCCGGCTCTGGTGCACACACACTTTCTGGCCAGTTCACCAGGCCAGACCATTTGGTCCTATGTTCACTGCCCAGAGAAAGCCACTGGTTTTGTGTGTTTGTTTTGTTTTGTTTTTAATGTATTTGGCACAGGTCCTCACTACACAGCTCAGATACACAGTGATCCTCCTGTTTTCAAGCTCCCCAGGGCTGGCATTACAGGCATATGCTACCACACGTGGCCTTGGTGGCCAGTGCAGCACACCTGGGAAGGGGCCGATGTAGCATGAGCTGCTGGGGATGGAAAGTGGTTCCTTCACTTGTCTAAGCAGGCATTTAGTCCACTGAGCTATCTTGCTGGTCCTTGAGAAAATCACTCTATATTTTGATGTAGTTCCCTTGTGAATTCAAACCAACACAGGGTAAGTATTACACATTTCATTATCCATACATTGAAAGATGTAGCGAGTGGGGGTTGTGGTTTTGCTTCCCCCAGATCTTATGTGTTAGAGGTTTTACCCAGAGTCGGATCTTGGGGAAGTGATGGGATCATGGCAGCTCTGTGCTCACAAATGGATTAAAGCACTCATGGATGAAGGGATTAATGGATTAATGGATTAATGGGTTATTGGGGGAGTGGCTTTGTTATAAAATTCAGCTCTCTCTGGCACATTTGCTCTGTCTTGCATGTGATGCTCGGCCCAGTCCGGGGACCCTGCAGTGAGCCTCCACCAGCAATCTTCCCCCACTTTTGGGCTTCCTAGCTTCCAGAACTGTAAGAAATGAATTTCATTTCTTTATTTTAAAAATTCCATATATATATATATATCCTCCTTGGTGGAATTCATCAATGGAAAATGGACCAATGCAACAGATTGGCTTATGTCTCACTTGCCTGGGGGAGGGCTGAGTCTTCAGCAGCCCACGCAACCAATAGGTGTGCTTCTGTCTTTCTCCTGGTTATCTTTCAGTCTGCAATGGGAAGAGCTCATCAACCTTTTCTGTGACTCACTGTAAGAAGCTGAGTTGAACTGTCAGTGTTTGAAGTGAGCCCGACTCCAGGCCCTTTCTGCTGTCCATATGGTGACATATAGAATGCAGCTTCGCAGTGGACGATCGCTGCGAGGCCCAGGAAAGCGATTCCTGTGGCACCATTCCCAGTTCTGTGGCATTTGGGGCATGGCAAGAGCTTTTTAGACCTTAGCACCATGCTTTGAGCCAACATGGTTCTGAATGTATGAATAGATTACCTTTCCTAGAACTGCTAGCTTTTAGATTTATAGCCTGGTGGCCAGTTGTGGAGTGCGTCAGAGTCGTTCAGCCTACCTGGAAAACTTGGATATAATGCAGATTCCCAGGTGCCTGTTCCAGAGATTCTGACTTAGCAGGTCATGGGTGTGATCCAGGAATGTGCATTTTTCACACCCAGCTCAGATAATTCTGATACTAATCTGATCACTCTTACTGAGAAACACTGTCTCAGACAAGCACATACTTTAACAAGTAGTAAAACACTTTCTTCTGTGACAATGATCCATGTGCCACTGGGGGCTATGAATGCACTTGAAATCAGCCTAAGGCCACAAAGCTGCCTCCCCAGGAGCTGCGTGTGCACAGCTCGCCTTGCCTCCTTCTCCGGGTGGGTTGGCCCATGCTGCATCCTTACAGTCTGAGTCCCAGCACTCTCCCTCCCCTGGGCCAAACATCATCGGACTCTGTTCTCTAGTGCCCACCCCCATGCATCCCTCCAGCTCTCAGTGGATCCAGGGAGAAAGTCCTAGAAAGTGGGCACAGGAAGGATTCAGGCTGGCCAGCCTCATAGTGATCCTGAATCTTCAGCATGCCTCTGAGACACCAGGAAGGTCTATGGAAATATAGTGCTGGGCCACCCCCGAGTGTCTGATTCAGCCAGTCCGGAAAGAGGCTGAGAAGGCACAAGCTTCCAAGTGTTGTGCTGCTGGTTCCAGTGGCCCAGGAAATGGGAGAAAAACAAAGTTAATGTGGTGTGAATGTGGTATGTCCTCTCCATTAATTGTTGTACTGAGAGATCGCGCCTCTGAAAGGCCCTCTTAGAATTAAGGGGGATTAATGCATTTTTCAAGGGATTGAATTAGTAACCTTGAGAATGGCTTGCTCAAAAGCAAGGGACTTTATGTGCTTTCTGTCCTGCTTGAGGCCCCTGCCAACATCATGCTCTTGGACTTTCCAGCCTCCAGAACCATGAGTTAAAATAAACTTCTTTGTTTATAAATCATCCAATCTTGTGTACTTTATTATAGTAACTGAAAATGGTCTAGGGCAACACTCAGGATGAAGAATCAGTACAGTGAAGGAGAAGCATGAGGTCATGGGGAGCGGTAGGCCTCCCTGAGTCAGTCCAGTGGACTGGGGAAAAGCATACTTCATGCCACTGCCAGGACTGAGTTCAGGGGGAAGAGGTAGCCTAACCCTGAAATGCCAGCTTCCTTTCCCCCTAGGAAGCTCCTCTTTTGGGCTTCTCCTCTACTACAGTAGTTCTTGACATTGGGTGCGTGGTAAATTCACCAGAGGAACTTGCCAAAAATGCTGATATCTGGTACTGAGATTGTTTCCCTAGGGAACCTCATTGAATGGCTTTGGGAAGTGGCTTGGGTGTGGGGATTTTCCAGAATACTGTAGGTAATTACAGTGTGCAGCTAGTCAGTGTGGACTAGAGATCCATTCATGTACATCTGTTCAGATCCTTAGTGTGAGGCCTGAGGGTTTCTTGGGTTGCCTTCAAGTGGTCTTCAAACCCACAGAAACTATGCAAAATGCTCTATGCATATACATTTGCATATTTTTCTAGAACAAAGATCCACAACTTTCAGCAAAATCTTAGAGGCATCTGTGAACCCAAATTGTCTAACCCACACCCACATGGTTATGGAGAGATTCACAGAAGTATAAAGAGGCACAGCCTTCCAGGGGATAATTTGGAGGCAGTTATCATTGGGTAAAATCCACATTCCATGCAACCCAGCAGTCTGTGATCTGAGCTGCACAAAAGGAAGAAGAAACATGTGGACAACGGTGGTCTTGAAGCATTGTTTGTCATTCAGAATCACTGGCTAGTACCTAATGTACAAGTGGGTGATTAATAAGTAATATCTCATGGAGCCAACAGAGCAATAACCACAGATGTAAGGAACAACAGACTTGTAAGTGCTGAGTAGCAGGTCTCCAAGACATGTATTAAACAAGTAAAAGAAATATTAATAAAAAGCCTAAGTCTATTTGCTGAGAAAAACCCAACTGAAATGAAGCATCTACATGTGTTATGGTCTGGGTCTAGTTGTCCGTGCAAATCCTCATGCTGTCACGGGATGGACTTCTAGAGTTTGTGACTAACTCATGATCCACTGGGATTATGGGTGTGAATGAATACTGCTGGGATCCTGGGTAAGAGTGCTATACCCAGCCTGGGGCAGTTAGCCTGAATGCAACATGAGAGAGACGCACTTGCCCTCTGCGGCCATATTATTGCTGCTACTTCTTGCATTTGCTCTTGCTGTTTGCTGTTTCCTGCCACCATGAACTGCTGTCCTCTGCCATATACCAGTCTGCCTTGGACCCAGCAGAGTATGGACTGAAACCTCCACAAACTTTGAGCAAAATAAATTTTTCCTTCCTTCATTGTGGGTGTCAGGTACTTTGTCCCAGCAACAAGAGAAATGTAACTGAGACAATATGTAACATGATGCATAGTGAATTCATGGAGAAAAAAAGGAAATACATGAAATTATTTACAGCAGTGACTCTGGAGGAAGGCCCTGGCATAAAGGGCCTTTAATCTCCCATACCCTACACTTTGTACTGTTTGAATTTTTGCACACCTGGAGTATTTATTCCCTTACTGCTTAAGAGGAAGCAGGTTCATGTGTGGCCTATTTGAACCTGTCTTTATGTCTGCTGAGTGTCTTGTATCTATGGGGACCAGATGGGTACACCCTGAGTCTTCTCCTTCGAGGTTAGGCAGGCCTCCCATGCAGGGCAAGGCTGAAACCTAAATAGTACCCTTTAATTCATTCCTGTCCTCTACTCTAGTTGTTCCTGTCTCAGTGCCTGCCATCTCTGGTCCTTTCCAGGGTATGTTGACCTGCTCACAGCACTGGTGAAGAGATGGGCTCTCAGTCAAAGTAATCTGTCATAAGACCAGCAGCTCTAACTGCTGGGACCATGAAGCATCTCTAGACAACTAACACCTACACTAACCAGAAGCCTGGATTGAAACTCTGACTCAAACAGACTTCCTAGGAATTATGAGCGCCTCCCTTAACAGAGAAAAGTGGGTCAGCGCTATGGGAGCAGCCTCATCCCACCCCTGGTAGGAGGTCCCACTGAGGGTCCTCGGCTGCTCTGACTCCAGACCCACCTTCCAGCTTGGCCTCCAGTGACCTTGGGCTTCAAAGAGTTTCTATTTTCTTTGTAGTCCCACGACATCACTATAGTTAATCACCCCTGAATAAAATTCCCCTTGCTTATAACCAAGACATCCCAGCTACCACTGCACCCTTCTGCCCAGGTCCAGCTCTCAAACCTCAGAAAGAGGAACTGAAATTCACCTTCTGTCTAAGATAAGACCATACCATCTCTCTTCCCTCTGAGACATTTCTCAATCCCTGCCAGTTCTAACTCAAGATCTGTTTTATGAACATCACAGATTCATATGGGAGTTGTTTTAGTTGGCTTGGGTCACCACAACAAAATACCACAGACTACGTGGTTTAAAGAACAGAAATTTATTTTCTCACAGCGCTGGAGGATCCCCAAGCCTAAGAGGAAGGTGTGGGCAGGGCTGGTGTCCAGTGAGGCCTCTCTTCCTGCTTGCATATGGCTGTCCTCTCTGCATGATCTTTTCCCTATGTGAGGGCATGGAGAGAAAAAGGAGGTCTCTGTCTGTTTCTTGTCTTCTGAAGATACCAGCCTTACCAGGTTAGGGCTTTATTTACCCTTGTGATTTCATTTGTTATCATTACCTCTTTAAAGACCACATGTCCAAAGAGAATCACAGCCCATGAATGGGAAAGCAGTGTAATTGAGTCTGTAGTACCCTCCAAGCCTGTCCCCTGTTTCATTTCCTCTATGACTATCAACTTGGTGGACCCCTTCACGACTCCATCATGGTCTGTCAGCTCTGTCCCTCTGCAACCAAGAGATGAACTCTGCAACCAAGAGTTTATGCCCTTGGTTGCAATGGCATGAACCTAATTCAGGCCTCTTGTGGTTTAGAGCTAGAATGTCCCCTAAGGGTCTCATGAGGTGGGGCATTCGGAAGGTGACTGGATATGGGATGCATGACGCACATTCAGTAGATTCAGATTCTTTGTTGTATGTGTTGTTAGGAGGTGGAGTCTGGTTGAGGTGTCAATGTGACTGTGCCCTGGAGGATGTGTCTCCCTCCCTAGCTCTGGTCTTCTCTCTGTGCCTCCTGGCTACCACGAGGTGGGTGATTCTCTTGCTGGCCCCTCTGCCATCACCATTTCTGTCTTGGAGGCAGCTGGCCATGGAATCATCCCCCCAAAATTGTGAGTCAAGATAATTGAGTTGTGGATGTCAGGTATGTTGCCCCAGGGATGGGCAAGCCGAGCAGTCTAGAGTTGCTCCTGGAGTGGGGACGGAGGTGATCAACCTCCTCCCGTGTCTAGGCTGTGTCCAGCTTCTCATTGCTGGGTGTCCACGGTACACGTTTAGGCCCTTTCACTTAGGCTCTTGATGCATGTATCTCTTCCTCAAAATCCAGCAGTCCACATGCTTCCTGCCTGTATTGAGGTCACCGGTCCCCACTCCCATTCCAGCTCCCAACTCCCAGTTTGGATCCTGTACATCCTGACTCAGTTCCCTTGGCCAGACCCTTTCATCCTTGCTCTCAGGGACTGAACGCCCAGAGATCTTTCTGGAGTGACTTCACATGGTTCCTCCACTTAGGCATTGCCCTGCCTCCAGCAGGTTCGGTGACCCTGGTCTAGAACAACGATGGTGTATGGTGTCATGTCCTCGGGCTCGGGCACCGTGCAGCTTGGATTCAAATTCTGATCCTACTGTTTCCATGTTGTAGGATCCTGGGCAAAACCTTTTGGCTCTTTATATCTGTATGTTTATCTGTGGAATGTGGGGCTGATGTGAGGAACATACTACTGCTGCTGCACTGTCTTAGTTACTCCCCTCTCACTGCTGAGACAAAATACCTGACACCCACAATGAAGGAAGGAAAGGTTTATTTAGCTCACAGCTTGTGGAGATTTCAGTCCATACTTGGCTGGCTCCAAGGCAGAGGGCAGAAGTTAATGGCAGCAAAAAAGAGTGGAAAAGGCGAGAGCAAAAAGTGGGGAGCAGCAGACAGCAAACCTATTTCCCTCCCTTACATCGTATGCAGGCTACTGGCCTTAGGGTGGCACTCACACCCACAATCCCAGCATTGGACCATGAATGAATCACAAACTCTAGAAGCCTACCCCATGACTGCATGAAGCTTGGGGGACATCTAGACACAACCATAGCACATAACTATGCCTCCCACCATGGAACTGGAGTCTTCCTGTCGCCTCAAGTTTTCTGAAGCACATCCTTGGGCTGTCCATGCACTTCTCCACCATAATTCCCTGGCACTTTGAGCAGACCCATGTCAGCAGTTGCATATGTTATAATTGTTATTCTTCACTTTAACTACACTGCTTAGGCTTCCCTAGATGGAGAATTTGTATATTTATTTGTATTCACTTCATTTAGTGTAGTTACAAGCACACAAGATACACACAGAAAATAGCTGTTTGTTGCATGCTTACACTGGTAATAGTAAATTTACTTGCCTCTGTCACCCATTCATTAAGCTGTAAGCTCCTTGGGTCTCTATGCCTTTGCATAAGGACAGATGATGGGGTGGTAAGTTAGGCTGGGCAGATACACGGACCAGGATAGCTTAACTGAAATCAAGCAACGCTACTTCTTAACTGAGTAACCTTCCAGTCCCTTTCCAGTGCGCACCACCCATATCCTCAGCCTAGCATCTGCCCACCACAGTGTGCCCTTTTAATGTCCTTTGGTGTCCTGGCATTTTTCCAAGTGGCTCTTCCTGCCTAGGATGCCATCTGCCCTTACAAACTTGACACATTCCTAGTTATCCATTGCCCTCGCGTGTTATATTAGAGGCTTTCATGAAGTCACCTTAGATCTTTGTCCTGTGGAGTACTATGCTATTTTACTACAGTAATATATCTCCAGAGAGGCTATAAGAGTCTTGTGTGTGGATTTTATTCCAAGAACTTTACAGGGTCGTAGACAGTATAATGCCTGTTCAAAGACAGGGAAAAGGAACCACTCTGACCTTATGATTCGGAACTGAATCCTAAAATGATATGACAAAGGTACCAAAATCTTCTCAGTGGTGAGACCTTGGAGGTGTTTTACACTTTTCCTTAAAGGGCAGCTATCCTCAGGTAGATGAGAGGGAAGGAGATAAAGAATCCATTGAGAGCCTTTGAAGGTGAAGACCACTGGTGAAAGTGCTGAAGGCTGGATTACTATGTAATTAAGAATCATTTCTGTTCCAGCTTATCTGCACCTCTGGCAGAGTCCCACCCTCTTCTTTCAAGCATTTGAATTCATTCATTTAATAGATTTCCCTCCATTCATGGGAATGTGGTTCTGGGGAGTTGCATCACAGGGCTTGGAGGTGATCAGAGGACTCCTGCTGTCTAGTGTAGCGTGCTATGGAAGTGAAAACTTTCTCTTCTGTTTAAGAGGATTTAAGTTCCCCCTTAAGCCCCTCCCCCAGTTTGGGCCTGACTTTGAGACCCCCCCTGCCTCTGTCTCCTGAGTATCTACAATCACAAGAGCATGCCACCACATGCTTAAATTGCATCTTCTCTTCTCTTCTCTTCTCTTCTCTTCTCTTCTCTTCTCTTCTCTTCTCTTCTCTTCTCTTCTCTTCTCTTCTCTCTTCTCTTTCTTCTCTTCTCTTCTCTTCTCTTCTCTTCTCTTCTCTTCTCTTCTCTTCTCTTCTCTTCTCTTCTCTTCTCTTCTCTTCTCTTCTCTTCTCTTCTCTTCTCTTGCTTTACTTTCTTTTTTTTGTGGTACCAGGGATCAAACTCAGGACCTTGCACTTGCCAGGCAAGCACTCATTCCACTGAGCTATCTCCCTGGCCTCTTAAATTGTATTTTTGAAAATGAGGCAAGCCTTTGTTTGCAGAATGCACTCTGGCCCTCAGCATGCCAGACAGTGTGGACTATATAGACAGTCCTTGTTTCTAAAAGAAAAGGGCAAATGAATGCCTGCTGCTAAATTAGAGCAGTTTTCCTATTCACCTGCAAGATACAAACAAGCACTTCCTTTTTTAGTGACTTACACCTAGTGTTAATTTCATTCTTCGGATTCTCACCTTACTTTCCTGGTTAAGTTGCGCCTTTTAATTTGTGCCTACTGCTTGTGTGGGGGTGAGCACGCTTTGTTTCCAGGATCCTTTCCCCGTGGGATGTTGAGGTATTTGTGCCAGACCTTCTTTTCCCAGAGAAGGATGCAAGAGCCAAGTGCAGTACTAAGACTAACTCATCAGTGACTGTTGTGTGCTTTGAAATCATTAGTTAAATGGTAAAGACGGATCCATGTTCAGGATAGGTGTCATTGCTATTTTTATTGCTTTTTTTTTTTTTTTTTCTTTTTTGTGGTACTGGAGATGGAACTTGGGACCTTGCACTTGCCAGGCAGGTCGCTGTGACATTGAGCGATTCCCCACTATTTTTATTAGTGGGAGGATTTGCTATTCAAGGAGTATATAATTTTTAAATAATTTCCTCTCTGGATTTATTTATTTATTTGTACTTGGTACAGGGTCTCACTACACAGATCAGACTCGTAGCGATCGTCCTGTTTTCAGCCTCCCAAGTGCTGGGATTACAGATACACAGCACCACACCCAGTATCAGTCTGTCTTAGTGTGTCCCAGAGGTGGGGCTGGCACAGCACGCTGGGGAATGAATCCTGGCCACTGGGTCAGCTGAAGCAGGTGCTTTAGTCTGCTGAGCTATCTGGCTGGCCCTGATTTATGGCATTTTGATGTAGGAAAAATATACTTCTTTCATGAATTTCTTTACATTTCTTACCCAGTAACTTTTGTATTTTGGTAGAGTATGATTTTTTAGTGAGCTAGTTTGTTTCTTCCTTTTATACTCAGTTCCTAACACAATATTAATCACATTACAGGGACTAATAACCATTTATTGAACTGAATTAAATCCATTGTCTTGCCATTTTCCAATGCAATCAAGCACATGTAAACCCTTTCCTTTTCAGCTAACTCCTCACAAAATTTTGGCATTTTGATCATTTTCTTCTTGATGTTCTGATTTGCAAGATTCCATGGCCTGTCCACAACTCTAGTGCTTCTTTTTTATTATATGAGGAACTCAGAGCCAGATTCCCCAAGGACAGGCTCTGGTGCGCCTCCTGCCCCGTGTTTTCCCTGGTTGCTCTTCAGGCCTGCCAGCTCCACACCTGCACACCCAGGAGGCACCAGACCCCAGAGATCCTTCTGTCCCCAAACAAAACCCAGAAGGCTCACCCCGCCCACCGCACCCCCAGGCTTCTGGCCGGCTAGCAACTCACGGAAAAGTCTGCGAAGCTTGTGCCTGAGAGGGTGCAGGCAGGGTGCAGGCAGGTGGGTGCCTGCGGACTTCAAAGCTGACGGCCCCTAAGGGGCAGTCTGGACTGGCAGCGTGGGGTGGGCATGTGTTCTCAGAGCATCTGCGAGAGCATTCTGCCGAGCAGCCCGTGTGCCATAATCCACAAGGCTGGCACTTCGAGGCTCAACTTGACGCTACAGGCTCTGGGGCCTGACAGCAAAGTCACAGCCCACGCAACTGGCACTTCCTCCGGCGGCTTGTTGAACAGTCCCCAAGCTCTGGTCTGGAGGCAAGACCTTCTGGGGCACAGGGAGCGGATTGTACCCTGGCCTTTGGTTCCTTTTCACTCGGGAATTCGCTGGTGCTGGAGGCACCGTCAGGGAGACACACAAAGGGCAGCTCTCTGTGACAGAAGAGCCTGCGGGAAGAGTTGTCTCTGGATTTCTGTGCAGTCTGGGAAGAAATGAAAAGAAATGATGGGAGACCCTGACTCTCCTGTGGGGTCCGATCACTGACCATCCTTCCTTCCTTAGCAGTTGTTAGTTCCCCAAATATCCTTTTATAAAGAGATACAGGCAAAAACCAGGGCATGGTAGCTCACATTTGTAAATCCTTGTTTTAAAAAAAGAAAGGAAAAAGAATGCCTGATGCTAAATCAGAGAAGTTTTCTTGTCCGTTTGAAAGATACAGACTGCCACTCCATTTTCCAGGAAGCTGAGACAGGAGGATGGCAAATCAGAAGCCACTTGGGCTACTTGGTGAGATACATTTTTTAAAAAGGAAGTGGTGGTCCTAGGAGGTGTGGAGAAGGTAGTGGTGTGGTTTGTTTGTAGAACACTTGCTTGGTAACATGTGAAGCCCTGAACTCAAGCCCCAGTAGAGCAGGGGGAAAAAAAATCATACAGAAAAATACCATCATGGTCTCTACCTTAATATTCCCCAGAATTCAGAATTGCAGCATTTCTGCTAATCCCTAAATTGGAATAAGAAAACCTTAGGGCATTTCTCAGTGTTTTAAAGAAAGGTGTTAGCATGTCAAAGGTGCCCAAATGGGAAAGTTGTTTACAGAACAATTATGTAACAATGGCTTTGGAGTCTATCTACAGTTTCAAAGTGCTTTCTTGAAAGTAAGGGTAGAGAAACTAACAGCTGTCGCTTCCAGGAGAAACCTCTGTGCAGGCTGGGTGGGAAGCAGAAGGGAGCGCAGGGCAGGCCAGCGGTTGCCGGCCTCTAAGCTACATCCTGTGGGGCCGGAGGTGGGCCTGGGACTTAGGACACATTTCCCACTCTCTCCTGCAAGTATTTCAATGCAAGGATCCTCTCTTCCTCTCCATTCAAAGAAAAATACTACAATTGTGTATTTTCAGAAGAGCACTGTTTACAAAATCCAGATCAAGATGATCAAGGTTTTATTTTCTTAAACACTGGTACGATTTTCAACTAGTAGTACTATCTTAGGTCTTTTTCTTCCAAGGTTACTGGAAAATTCATTTCCTCCCCATTTCCTCCCCGCTTACTGAAGCATGATGAACAGATTCCATAAGGTCATGTTAAACGAAACCTCCAATCCAGCCAAAGCAATAGAAGAGGAGAGATCAAGGGGAAGTGAGCTGCAGCTAACAAATACAAATGGAACTGCTCATGCATCTTTAAAATAATTTTTTCCTGTGATAATAAAAAAAGAGGTAGAGTATAAGGCAGTCATTTGCACCATCATGCATCTAAAACTTAGATTAATATAAGTAAAAAATAATTAACATGATCCACTGAGAGTTTAATCCAGGTCAACACGGCTAATTTGTAACTAACTCACTGCTACTGATACACTTCTGATGCCTCCTGTGTAGACAGAAAACAAAACCTTGGTGCCTGGCAAAGGGCTCTGGTAGTTTCCTGGGCTAACTTGACCTTTGTTGGGACTGTCAGAGCTCTAAAGCTGGATTCCTGAAGCATTTTCTTTGGGAAAATCAACAGTGTTTGTTGTTGTCTGGTTTAGAGATGAAAATTTGATTTGAGTTTGTGGAGAAGGGAGAGGAATTGCTGTTGTTTTATTTATTTGCTTGTTTATTACTTATGTTAGGGATAGAGCCCAGGGCTACCATATGCAAGGCAAGCAGTCTGCCTGGAGCTATATTCCTAGTTAAGTTTCATTTTTTGCAAAAAACATATAGGCTATTCATTGACCCAATGTCCATTGCCTAGGCCTCACTTCCATGGAAGGACTGAGCAGAGGCACAAATATTATTACTTAGATAATAATAACATCCAATCAAGCTTTTAGAACTTGCAAAGCACTTTTGCCTGTATTATCTCATGTAAACTTCATAACAAAGAATAAAGAAAAGTTTCCATCGTCTTCCTCTTGACAGATACAAAAAACTCAATGCTATTTAAACGGTTGTCCCCAAGTCACCCAGGTTCTGAGATGCAGGGTTGGAAGCTGAAGCCGGTGCTCAGGTCCCCAGCTCTGTATTCCTTCCCTACCTACCCCACAGCTGCCACCTAAAAATTGTAGCAGGATGACGCAGGGATCGGGGAATTAAGTGCAGCGCTCTGGGCAGACAGAGCCTTCCCTCAGTAAGTGATAAAAACCCACTCAGATCTTTTCCTTCCCAACCACTCACAGCTAAAATGTCAGGGAAGAGAAACACTTCCTACCTCTCTCCCTGCCTTTCTCCGCCCCCACCAGCACGCTTCTTCTCTTCCCAGGCTGTCAGATTCTTGCCAAGCATTTGGGGCTCCTGTCAGTTAGGAGAAGGGAATGCTTGCCTGGATTTCACAAGGATGAAAATGGAGAAGTTGTTACATTAATAGTTGAGGGGGCAGAAAGGGTGCGGAGTATTCACGAAGAACAGAAAATTCCATTTACCTAGGTTACAAAAGACCTCTTCTAATTTGTTCTTAACCCTCTCTTCACTTAGACATAAAATCAACTATTAGAATTCAGTTTAAGGCAGGAAGGTTCCCTGCATCGAGTTCACTCCCAGATAAAGATAATATATTGTTGACAATATGAATAAACTAGATAGCAACAGTCAAATAAGTAAAAGACCATAACAGCTGGTGCCAAGGTGAACCACAACCATGCAGAAACCAAGTTATAAAGTAAAGGATGCCCAAGTAAAGAAATGGCCAGTTGGTTTGCACTCAGAACTGAACTCTCTGTATTCAAAGATCCTTCTCTATGAAATTTATATTAGCAAAATTATCTAGCAACAATAAAATGAGGCTGTCCCCCACTGATAAAAAAATAGTTAAGCAACTGAGTTCTTAATAGAGCCAAGGGCTTTGGAATAACCCAGAAGGCTCCATGGAGTTCCCCTTCGTTTGGCCACTGCAGATATCACATGAGGAGAACAAGGACATGGAATCAGCTGTGTTATGGAAATGGTAGTTTTGTAAGAGGGTGCAGGGAAGTTTGGAGAAGGAAGATGCTTACATGGACTAGGTTTAAGGAAGTACAAAATCTAAGGAAATTTGCAAAGAGCAGCTGTTGGCTCCTTCAGTTGATTAGCAGGAATTCAAGAAGAAATTTTCATCAGGAAGCTAGACTGCCTGCAACTATTATGAGACTTCTCACTTGAGCCAAATCGAACCTTTTTGGACTTCATTCATTTGACAACCACTAAGTTGCATTATTTCGGTAATGCTAAAGAAGTCTATGATACCATAAGATTCAGATGTAGAATTCATGGGCAAAGTAAATCCTGTTTCAGTTGAATCAACCAGAAGAATTTGGAAAAGGGTTCTCAGGAGATTGTATAACTAACTCCATGTAGTCTGAAGATGCGTTAGTCACAGGTGAACTATCACTTCTGTCTGTCCTACAATGTTCCAGTCTTCCTATGGTTATGACTATTACTTTCTGAAGATGCCCCAGGAAACTCTTCCTGCCACCTTATTGCTCTCGAAGGATGCTACAGTCACACACATCCCCATTATTCTCTGAAGATGTTTCCAATCATACTCCTGAGTAAGACTCAATTACTCTCTGAGATTGTTCTGGGCACTACTAACTATGGTTCCAAGGATATATTCACCAGGTAACATTTTCAAATTGTTCACTTCTACTACAACTACTAATCACAGAGTAATTTTACTGGTACATATCCATTACATCTAAAACTCTTCAGATTTTTTTTTTTTGTTACAGAACATAACAGCTTAACAGTAAGTTTCCAACTAACTACTAAATATGAAAAAAATTCCTTTACTAGTGAGAGTGTGGAGACTGACTCTCCATTCACAGTCACATTAGCAGTGTGGTCCTTGGTACTAGGCCAGCGGACACCTGTTACTGAATGAGTGTATGAGTGAATGAATGGGCGAATGAATGACAGTGGTCCAGTTCTCCGACCTTCAGTAAGTTGCCACAGACTTCACAGAAAACAAAGACAATAGAAATAATTGAGAACATCTCCTACTGCAGGGCTTGTTGCTTTTATTTTTGACATCCTAAGGATCAAATCCAGGGCCTCACATATGCTAGGCGAGTGCTCTACCAGGGAACTACATCACCCACTTCAGACTGGTGTCTTAATAAATGTGGACATCTAGAATTCCAGCACTTGAAAGACTAAGGCAATAGGACTATTGTGAGTTTGAGATCAGCTGGAGTGAGCTCAAGGCCAGCCTGAATTGTGTGATGAGATTCTGTCCAAAAAGACAAAAAAAGAGTCTATATTTGGTTATTTATAAATGCTCTTGAATAATGTGCAGTGATGTGCATGTTAACTAGCAATCACAATATAACTCATTTCAAATAGATTAAAAAAAAAAACAGTGCAGAGTAGCAAATGTAACCTTTGATAAAATGTACCTAAGGCATAATGTCCCTGTTGTCCCTCTAAACAATGGCATGAAGTGTTTGTGCAGCGGTAAAGAACAAACCCACAGAGCAAACCTTTTTGTGAACACGCTTAATTCCATATCCATTTTAAAAAACTGACCTCGTGCTAGTGGTAAGGACTTTATTCTTAGCAGAACACTACAGGATGACAAATGAGATTTCTGCACAGGAAAATCACTTCATGTAGTTCAAGACAAGTGGAATGTCACAGGCATGGTACAAACCAGTATATGATTCACATTATGCCAAGTTGTTCTTACTGGCTTTTGATGGGATTTTGTTAGGGTCGGAGTTGTCAGTGGGGCGAGTAGCCTGAGAATACTGGGGCAATCTGAAGGTCCCATTAGAACTGGCCACCATATGGGGACGCTTGGTTGCTTCCTGAGGCAGGAACTGTTAAATGGACTGTGGCACTGTAGGGTGCCATAGGTGCTGCCAACATGTTGTAGTTACTTTACTCTTTGCTGAGACAAAATACTGGACACCTAAAGCTAAAGGGGGACAGGGTTATTTTGGCTCACAGTTTGTAGATGTTCAGTCCATAACTGCCTGGCTCCAAGAGAGGGTGGTACAGCAGACAGGCATAGCAGAAGAGAAATGGTTCATCGCAGGCAGAAGACAGCAAAGCATTAAAATAGAGAAGCAGCAAGTGCAAGCAACCTTAGCAGATTTTTTCTGCCTGCATCATAATGTATCCAGGCTACGGGGCTAGGGTGGGTATCAAGCCAATCAGTGGACTGATTTAGTAGTCACACAACCTTAATCTGAGCATGACACATTCTAGAACCAGCCAGATCTGAAAAAGCCACACCTGGCTGGGGATACCCTCTGTGGCATAAGTGCCTGCCTGGCAAGCACAAGGTCCCAAACTTGATCTCTGGCACTGCAAATAAGTAAATAAGCCCCACCTATGACTGCATGAGGCTTTGGGGGGACATCTGGACACAGCCATCACGTAATCCCTCCAGTCATCTTCATTTTAAGGAATCTCTGAATCACCCCAGCATCGCTTATTGAGGCGCGGCTCCCCATTATGGAAAATGCTAAATATGTGACATGGAACTCTTATTTTTGTACACGAAATTAGATTTCAAGATAGTCAAACTGGTGTATAAGTGGGAATAATACTGGAAAAGTACAAGTAAATAACACCCCCTCCCCCCAAATGACTCAGGTTTAGAGGAAATGGTTTTATTTTAAATATATTACTACTAGATTAAAGATTGATTTTCTCAGATAAATACCATGAAAATGTATTAGCTGCTTCACAGACACTACTGATTCTAACCCATCATCCTCCATATCTTTTTATAATAAATATTTTATAATGAAAGTTACAGAAAATATGAAAAGCTACACATGTAGCTTCAAAACTCATGATATGGTGAGGTTCGTGGAGTAGTCAAGTTCATGGGAACGGGAAGCACAATGGTGGCTTCCAGAGGCTACAGGGAGGTGGGGGTCGGGAGTTAGTATGTGAGGGGCACAGAGGTGCAGCTGTGTGGGAGAGAAAGAGCTCTGTGGAGGGAACAGAACAAGGGCTGCGTGGCACTGTAAGTATCTCAGTGTCGCCGAACTGTGCACTGAGAAATGGCCAAGATGATGAACAGTATTATATGTGCTTTTCCACAATGAAAAAAGTCATGTCCTTGCTGACAATCTGAGCTACTTGGCAGCTGAGGCAGGAGGATCATAAGTTTGAATAAAATGGACAGGAGATGTAGCTCAGTGGTAGAGCACCTGCCTACCAGGTCTGAAGTCCTGGGTTCAATTTCCACTACAGCAAGTAGGTGGGTAAGTAGTAGGTATGTAGGTAGATGATAGACAGACAGACAGACAGATAGATATCTTACCATGAAGTTGCCCAACTTCTAATGTAAAAGAGAGATAGAAAGTAATTTATTTTGAAATAATACAATCAACAAAATGTTCATGGAACCCGCTGGGATCCCTCTCCTGTTCTTCTCTTGGACAGGAGCTTTCTTTCCCTCAATAAGTCTATTCTGCTCATAATAAAAAAACAAAATGTTCATGCTGGGAGCGGTGATAAGGTAGTGAGAAGCCATAGGATCACCATCCTTGTGAGACTCACAACAGTAGGGTGATACAACACTGCCATACACCAGATTTGCAAATGGTGCACAACTCTTGGGAAGTTCTGAATAAAACAAGGTGTGGTTTTCTCTGGATGCAATGGCACTTACATTTTTGGAAGACTCAGTGTATTTTAAATCTTACCAGAGATATATTAGATTTATGTGTGAAACAAGTTAGTTTTGTAGATAACCATAAGCAGATTTATCCCTACATAAATGGGCTGTATTTGAAAGTCAGGAAAGATGTAGGAACAAGTCCTGGTTGGGCGAGACTATTTTTGTCACTAAAGCTCATCTTGCATCCCTGGCTCCTGCCCACTGAGTGCCATGAGCACCCTTCAGTCAATGTGACACCTCCAGTTACCCCCAGGCCCATCACAGCCCCTCTGGAGAGCCCCTGACACAGGCTTAGGGCACTCTGTGCCCTGGATCTAGGTGCCTTCTCACTTGTGTTTATCAGATTCTGCCGACTCCTGCTTCTTCTTCTTTATTAATATATTTAGTACAGAGCCTGTGGAGTCTCACTACACAGATCAGACTTGCAGTGGTCCTCCTTGTTTTCAGCCTCCCAAGAGGTGGGGTTACAGGTGCATGCATGCATGCCCAGTCTCAGTCACCCTCTCTGCACCCCAGGAGCGGGGCCCACATGGCACTTGCCAGGGGTTGAACCTCAGTCCTTGCGTCTGCCTAAGCAGGCACTTTAGTCCCTTGAACTATTTGGCCAGCCCTTGACTCCTGCCTATTGAAGCTCCCAGTTCTATTAGTCCCAGTCCATCAAAATGGAAAAGAAAAAAAGTGTTTAGTACTGTTGCCAAGCTAAAAACCAAGTAATAGTGAGTTTTACACAAGTACACCTTTTCCTCTCCTTTTTTTTTTCCTTTGGTGGAACTGGAGATTGAACTCAGACCTTTAAAAAAGGTAAAAGATTTACACGATCTGAAGAGAAACTAGAGTATCTCTCCTTTTATAAAGGACAACCAGTAAGCGAGTGGACATCAGTTATTTATTCTGAAAATTAATTGCTGGTGTTATTTTGCTTTGGGACTCCACACTGATGTCTTTTAATTGAAATAATTTTAATTGAAATAGGTTTCAATCAACATGTACTTCTGGACCAGGAATAGCTCAGTAGAATAAGTGCTTACCCAGCAAGCACAAGGTCCTGAGTTCAATCCCCAGTATCAGAAACAACAACAACAAAACTAAAAACCAAAACAAAATGTGCTTCTATTGTGGCTTCACACACACACACACACACACACACACACACACGCACGCACGCACACCCCACAATTCTTACAAGTGCTACCACTTTACAGGCAGCCTTTCTTCATTTTTGACTTTCTCTTTGTGTCTTCCAAGCCAATAAAGCACTCAGTACACAGATATTAAAATAAATTGAATTTGTTCATGTAAGATATTTATAGTAACTACCAATATTAAATTAATCAAGACACCATAGCATCAATCCCTCCAGGTAGACAGAATGTTAATGTACTGATTTCTCTTTCAAGTATATCATTGTCTCACAACAGAGGAAGACAAAGGTGAGTCGAAATGAAGATCAAACTTCTCCATGCAGGTTATCCCAGTGATTTTGTTGGAGATAAAATGAAGTAACCTGAAATCTGCAGAGTAATTAAGCCAGATCTCCTCACGTCATCATTATTCATTCTCAGGATAAAACCGTCTCTCTTGGGCTCTACAAGAAACAAGTTTGGCTAACAAAAGCAACCTCCAATTACAGCGATATCTTTGCTGTGGAAAAAAAAAAAAACAAACGTGTAATTAAAATTTGCAGGTGCAACAATCCTGCCATTACAAACCATGGAGGAAATCTGTGAAATTATCCTGAGCAATTTTCTCCAGTGTAATTTGGAAATTAGCCCACCTGGAGACATAAACCTACAGTTTCCTCTGCTATTGTCTTATCACATTTATCTTGTCTTAAATGTTGCTACTCCTGTTGCAAAGAGAAACAGGTTTGAACATTCAAATATCTCCGACATAGTGGAGTATTTCAGAAGTTTGAATTCCATGCCCACTGACTTTCACGCTGACTTTAAAGACCATAAAACCGACCGAAAGTACTGCAGGGCATAACTAACCTGCCAGCAAAACATTACTGAGCCCTGGCAACTCCGATACACGTGCAGACTTGCAAATGCTGCGTGCCTGAGTCCCTAGGAAACACAGCTCGTCTCCCAGGAACCTGGTGTGGGGTGGCTGGGAATACAGCCCAGAAAAGAAGCTGCCTCATGCCAGGTACTTAGACCTCTTGGACAGAACCACTTTTAACTTTCCTTTCCATTTCTGCTGTAGTGCAGGCAGGGCAGAGCAAGAGCTCATCAGAAATGGTGCGCAGCTTGTGACCTGGGAATGGCTTTCTTAGCCTCAGGCTCATCATCTAGCAAAGGACAGTCTTTATTTGCTTGAGTGGTTTGGGATCTTCAAAGAAAAGACGCTCAACTCTTATTCAAATATTTGTACATCACTTAGGCCACACCGGTCATACCTCATTATACTCTTCAAATTTCCCAGGGAGTTTGGATCACTCAGGAATGGCAGGATGCTATCTTTCCTTCCCATAACCCTCCCCAAAGCCTCACTGGACGCGCTTGTCTTTTGATTTTTTTGGAGCTTTTCAAACAGCCGGATGGAGCCCCAGCTGTCAGCTGTGACATCTGCTGCTACCTTGCTGTTTGACATGGCTTACTTTTTGCAGATCTGTGCATGCTCCAGGCGCATGGTCTGCGGACACGAACAGAAAGAAAGTACCCGTGATTTAACACCCATGGACCTCCATTCCTCATGGACATCATTTCTAGCCTTCCTAACATACAGGTCTCTGTCTCTGTCTCCTTTTTCTCCAGTATTCTTGCTTCCATCTATCAGAATGTCTATCAACATGTATCATAATTGTGTGTTTACTGTCCACCATACCATGTGACTATGAGTCCCCTGGAGATAAGAATTGCATTGTTTATCCATGTTTCTCCTGTGATTGATGCAATACTTAACACATGATAAAAATTCAGCAAGTGCTTGTTAAATGGATGAATGGATACTCATGTGTGTATATCTGTATTAATATTTAATATACTTTAATATTATTAATCTATTGATTAATTAATCTATTGATTAACTTATTCATTGTTATGAATTGCCTGTATTCTTTCAAGAGTTATAAATGCTTCTTGTAACTACTAGGAACATTTCAGAAGTTCTCAGAGAAAAAAGATGGAGTCTTTTGCCGTCCTTCCTCAACAATCCCACTCCCTTTGTCCAGAGGAAAACACTGCCAAAGCCTTTTCTTTGCATTTTTATTTATTGAATGTATCAATAATTTTATTTTTTTTTGGCAGAATGGGGATTGAATTCAGGCTTGCCATGGAAGCACTTATTCTACTGAGCCATCTCCCTGGCCCCTCAGCAAAATATTTTTAAAATAGTGGAGCTATTATATTTTTGTGTACTAATTCAGCTTTTTGCTTTTTTTTTTTTTTTTTTTGTGAATAGTCTCAGTACACAGCTCCAATTCACAGTGATTTTCCTATTTTCAGCCTCCCCAGCTCTGGGATCATAGGCATGAGCCAACACACCTAGACTGGGTCACTGGCTCAGTACACCTGGGGCCAGGGCTGGCCTGGCCTGTGGTGCCAGGGATCAAACCCTAACCCCTGTGCTTGCCTAAGCAGGCACTTAGTCCACTGATCTATCTCACTGGTCCTTCTCTTGTTTTTTTTTTTTTGTTTGTTTGTTTTGTTACTTAATGTATAGTACATCTTGCTCTTTGTGTATAAAGACACAGACTATGTGGTCAGCTATTCATTAACCTACTTATTTATTCATTATAAAAGTGCTCAATGGAGGCTGGGGAGATAGCTCAGTAGAATACGTGCTTGCCTGGCAAGTGCAAGGGCCTGAGTTCAATCTCCAGTCCTGCAAAAAAAAAAAAAAAAAAAAAAAAAAAAAAAAAAAAAAAAAAAGAAAAAAAGTGCTCAATACATTTTATAAAAAGTCTAACAGTGAAAAATGCTATATAGGGCTGGCCAAATAGCTCAGTGAATTAAAGCACTTTCTAGCAGACACAGGGGCTGTACAATTCCCAGGCCTGCCGTGCCAGTGGGGATGGCCGTTGAGACTGGGCATGATGGTGCACTGCTGTAATCCCAGCACTTGGGAGACTGTAAACAGTTGCATCACTAGGAGTCTGATCTAGTAGTGAGACCCTGAATACCCTGTAGACCCTTCCCGAAAATATATATAAAAAAGAATGCTGTAAAACAAAGAATAACACTGCCTTGTTCTACCGCCAGTCTTTGCTCATCCTGTATCACAGAGATAAATGCTTGCCATGAGCCCTACTTTTGTTAGTTATCACAGCTTTAAATTGTTTCTTTTTTTCCTAAATTATTTCTTGATTTCTACAAACTAGATAGAATCAACTCCTCAGTAAGTTAATAATCAAGTACTTTCACATCCTCTCCACCCGCCTGCATCCTGAACTTCTATTTTATGTCTTGTTATTTTAGTAGTTACATTAGTAATCTTATAGTGAGTACTGAAAATTCTGTCTGGGACCATGGACCTCAGTCAGCAGTTCTGCTACCTCTGTGCGCTGGGTGCCTAGCAGACACCAGGACTCTTACGCTCTGCCTCAGGCCTTTGGGTGTCTCTCAGATACCCTGTCTGCCACTGTCAGGGTTATGATGTTTACATTTAGTTTCCATTTTTTCTATGCAATGCTTTTGGCTTCAACTGTTTTCTTCCAGGAAATCTTTGAAGTTTTGCCTGCTAATCACACTTGTCTTGTGATTTAGCCTTGGTACAAGCCAATTCTTTTTGAGCATCTTTGTTATTATCTTGATGCTATTCAGAGAATAATATAGGGAAAGACGAATTTAGCTTGGTATCTTGGCCTCTCTCCTGCTTCTTTTGAATACAATACTTCTCTCAGATGAATTTACAAGCTTTTCTTAATTCTTATGGGTCATAAGTACAATGAAATCTGGATCTGAGTTATACTAGAAGGCACAACTGGAGGGAAATCAGTCAAAAGTACTGTTGTGTGTCATCACTGGTAGCTCAATACTGTGCTTCCTGTTTGCCAACTTCATTTTGCTGCTAAATAGTAATAGCAAATTTCTACATAAATAATGATGCATTTTTGTTCTCTCATAAATTCTATTTATAAACCTTGATAGTATATTGTTGCTTACAACAGACTCAAACAGGCTTAAATGAAAATACATTTACAGTCAGGCTATAACTGTATGAAGGAACTGATATTGCTTGTATTACAAACTGTTGGTGCCCCTCACTCTTATGATCTAACACTAAACTGCTTGAAGAATTATTAAAAACTTCAGAGGATACATCTTTTAAAAATTTTTTTATAAAAATGTCCTACGCAAAGTGCACAGGACTGCGAGAAGCCATGTTGAGCTCACCCGCACCGAGCTTGGCAGATCCTGTTGGTTCTCCATCAGAGGTTTCTGGGCTGAAGGCCTCGGGCCAGTCGTGGTTCCCCACTTTTCCTTGAAGTGACCGCATGAAGGAGCTCTCAGAGTGCCTGAGAACCTCTCCTTTAATCATCACCTTAACGCCTGCTCTGCCCTTTCTTGGCATGCCAATATGAAATGCACCAAGGAAACTGATTTCAATTATACTGGATGGCTTCCCCTTCCAGTTCATCAAATTATACATACACACTTCCGAGGAGGTTATCCAGTGTAATTCTTAGTTCTGGGGAGCAAGAACAGGGTGCCAATTACTTAAGAAGTGCTCATTAGGAATTAGAAAGCAAATATAATTACCACATGCCAATTGCATAGGAAATAAGACAGCTTTTCAACAAAGCAAGGCTTATTTTATATGCCCTATATAGCTCCCACAGGATGTGTTCTTACCTGTTGCTTTCTTCCTCAAATACTGAATACATACAGAAGGTGAAGACTTAAGTAGGAAAAGTACAAGACTGCAAACTCCTCATTTATCTCACCTTATTATATTTTTAGCACCTAGGTGGATGCTCTAAACATATCTGTGGAATTTTAAAATACCTACAGTAGAAAGGAAGTTAGGTGTATGTAGCGCAAGCTTTTCTCCTGGATGTGCTTGTGCACATGGACGCACAGAGAGGAATTTCAAGGCTTAAATATGCCAGGGTACTACTTACATTTACAAAACTTTTTTTTTTTTTTTTTTTTTTTGTCTTTTTGAGACAGGGTTTCACCATGCAGTCCAGGCTGGCCTTAAGCTCACTTTGTAGCTCAGGCTGGTCTCGAACTCACAACAATCCTCCTGCCTCAGCCTCCCGAGTGCTGGGATTACAGGCATGCGCCACCACGCCCGGCTTAAAACTTTTAGAGCTGGAAATTAATGATTAACAGCTCGTATCATCCCATTTCACAGTGGATAAAATTATAAACACAAACTCCTTTCATGGGTTTATGTACAGTCCCCATGTGGCCATGTTGTCCTAATAAACACTTAATTGTATCCATTGTGAAAGAAAAACTTGGCTATAACTGCCTTATAGGCAAAAACCACATAAAACGTTCCTCTTGTGTCTACTCCAAATTTCAAAAATTTTCAAAATGGCTCATAACCTTTGAACAACTATTTTGTAGATGACTACAGAGAAAATAGAAGTTGCAGATCTTGGCAGTACCTGCCACCTGGCATGTGCCATCTGACTCACATAGATCCAGCTTAGAGTTCTCCGCACGGTTTGCGCTTAAGAGGCACCCTTACCTTTTTATAAGTTAGCCGAGTTCTCTTAAAGTATAAATATTATGTAGAAATATTTTTGGAAATAAGTCATATTTTTCCATAAATTCCATGGAAAAAACAAAAACAGTTTCTTACCACCAGATTTTCGCATTTTTGTCCTTGTTAGTACTTAGAGGCATTCAGTAATGATGAAATAATTCGAAATGGCCAAACCAAAGCCCTAGAATCATATTTGCCACCTAACTTTTTTTTTTTTTTTCCCCATTCAAGCTGCAAGGAGAAAACTGAGGGCATTTCTTGCGTGGGGCACCTTCTCTTGCTGCTTGGGTCTCGTGCTGAGGAAGGAAGCCAGTTTATCTTCTGAATCACGGAGCAAACCTGGAATGAAGAATCTGTGACTGGCTCCTGTTTTTACCTTATCTTCTAACACCTAGCCTGAGAATTCAGCCATCAGTCACCAGGGGCTCTGAGATTTGTCGGAATCAGCTAAGTTTCATTTTTGGTAAAACTTGCCACATTTTTGAGAGTTCAGGTTCCACCTGCTCCATGCCACGTGGGTGACCTGGGAAGAGAGGTGATCCCGTGGACCCCCATGTGCCAAGGTTCTGGGAATAATCATCTTGCAGGGAAGGCAAAGTTCCCTCCCTGATGGAAGAGACCAGAAACACACAGTATAAGGTCAAAGGTCCCACGCAGCACAGATCCTGCACGTTTCGGGAACCACGAAGGGTGTTGGGGCGCAGCGCGGTGGGCGGGGCAGAGGTGGGCGGAGCTTGCGCCGGGTGAGGCGGGGCCTGAGGCACCGCGGCTGGAGGGCGGGGCTGACGCCACCTGGAGCCGTCCTCAGCCAATCAGCTCGGCTGCCGAGCCCCGGGCGCGGGCGGCGAGGACCTGCGCTGCCCGCGGGAGGCTGAGCGCGGCGCTGCGTGGGCTGCGGCAGCGGCCTGGGTGCGGAGCCAGCGGTTGCCCAGCGCTCTGAGGGCCCTGGCGCCCGGATGCCGCGGAGGAGCGGAGCAGGGCCCCGGCGCCACCAGCTGTCCCAGGCCCCCCGCTGTGAAGGCGGATCCCAGCTTAGCGCTGCTAGGAACAAACAAATGGAAGAGTGTTTTTCCACTGGACGACCATACGAAATTCAAATTTCAGGGTTAATAAATGAAGTTGTATTAGAGCACAGTTTTGCTCGTTTTTAACATATTGTCTATGGCTGCTTGGGCAGCATTAACAGCAGTGAAGAGACGATGTGGGCTCGCTGAAAATATATTTATGACTTAGTCTTGCAGGGAAAGGCCTACTGAAGCATTCTCCCACTAAAAACATGTGCTGTGCGCAGTGTGGTATGTGCTAGGAAAGAATACGGTGCAGTCCTGAGCAAAGGCAGAGTTCTACACGGACAGCACCTGTGCTAAGCGGCCCAAGCCCAGCACGTCCAGGTTGTCTCCATTTTCTGCAGGACATCAACCACCCAAGGCCAGCCTCTGGCTGACCCGGACCCGGGCTCTATTTTCAAGGAGCACTTGCTGAAAGGAGGAACGAGTGAATGGCTGTAGCACAGGATTTGGGAGTAGGGCCCTTTTAGAGGAAAGATCCACAACTATTGCCATGTTGAAATTTAAAATATGCATCTTGCACTCCAAACCATAATAGACAAAATTAACAGATGTATTGTAAAGCTCAAAACAGCCAACAAAGGCCCTTTCCTCCTACCTGCGGGCCTGCCTGCCTTTCTTCCTTTCCCTTCCTACCTTCTTCTTCTTCCTCCTCTTCTTCTCCTCCTCATCCCCCCTTCCTTCCTCCCTCCCTCCCTCTCTCTTTGGTACTAGGGATTGAACTCAGGGCCTTGTGCATGCTAGGCAACCTGTATACCTGCATTACATCCCCATCTCTCAAGGGCCTGTTTGTTAATCAGCTCCCACAAATCCTAAATTCAAAATCTCTACAGGAAACTGGGCGAGGACATCAGCAAAAAGCAACTGAAGAGGGCTCCTTATGCATATGAAAAGATGACCAAGTTTTCTCATAAGAGAAAAGCAAATTAAACTACACAGATAATATTTTTCCCACTCAGCTAGTGAGGGCACCCTGTTCCAGTAGAGCTGAAAGTTAGCAAAACTTTCTAGAGAATGCAACTGGGCGAAGAAGTAAGATACACACACTCTTTGTCTTAGGGATTCTAATTTTAATTCTAATCCTGTAGAAGCATTCACATTTAAAATGAAACTACTAGTTACCTATTGAGTCATAATTTATCATTCTAAGATACTGGAAGTAACTTAAAATGATCATCGACTAGAAAAAAAATTAATCTTCAGTTTACAAAATACCAGGCAGCCTTGGGAAGGAACAAAGTAGCTTTACAAGTATAGATGTAGGGTGATCTTCAAATTTTATTATGTAAAAAAGTACAATAAACGTGTGTAGAACGGTAACATTTGTTTAAAAGGAAAATAAAAAGATTCATGGAATTCTTTATAGGAACTGAAGTTGGAAAAACGGTAGAGATAGTTGTGGGGGTAGTTGCTTCTACATGGGAAAGCAATTTGGGCAGGAACAAGCAGAATGGCCTCACTTTCACTTTATACCTTTGGCCCTTTTATATATTTAACAAAAATGGTTAACATTGAAATAAAAACTTTGTGAACTTAAAATTGAAAACAATATTGAAACTATACAGAAACCTGAGAATCTATACAGATAAGTAATATTACAATATATTCTGGGAGTAGAAACTAGGAATTGAGCTGAGGGTATTCACACTGACTTATATCCCCAATCCTTTTTTAAATTTAGTTTAATTTTTTATTTTGAGACAGAGTCTTGGTAAGCTGCACAGGTTATGAGCTTCCTGCCTCAGCTTCCCAGAGTGCTGGGGTTGCAGGTGTGTATTACCATGACTAACAAGAATTTTCACTTTTAATGGTAGATAGCAATAAAAATAAACATAAGAGAGCAAAACTGAACAGGAGCTTATCTTTGGAGACACAGGTAATAGGATCATCTGTGACAGCTACTAAAACTAAATCACTTAACAGTGTGCAAACTGGCCTTTGGTGTCACTTACCCAAATATCCAATGTCTGTTTCATATTAGAGAAATTTGAAAGTGCATGGCTATAAGTAAGTTGTATTAAAATGGGTATAGGATTCTTGCATCTGATCCTGTTATCTAAATATTTGGCACAAACTTCAAGGATGTTACTCAGCAGTTATTTCTGTTATCATTTTTTCTTATGTGACATTTTTTAAAAAGAAAAAAAATATTTAAAACATAGGAATAACCAATTACATATTTTACACAGAAATTTATGTGACATTTTCTTAACAATTGTTTTAGAAAATTTAAAAATATGTTTTTCGTTTAAGAAAAATGATTGGATTTCATCCACCAAAACCCAAAATCAGTTCCTAAGGAGTCTGGAGAGAGATTGAGGCAATGGCAGCTGTGGTGGGTATTTTCTTAATGCTTGGGAGACCCAGCTCCATGCCACTGGGTGTCTGTGCTTTCAGTGACTGCCTGGGTCACTTCTATTTTGAGTTTAGCCTGTTGTTCTACAACCTCAAGTTAACATTATTCCAAAGTTCCTCCTGGCAAGTGTGAGGTTCTGAGTTCAGCTTCTGGTACCAATTAAAAAAAAAAAAATCAAAGTTCAAGACACAAGATATAGCTCGATAGTGGATGGGTTATTCTATCCCTAGGGCTATATGTATGTGAGCATGTGCGCGCGCGCGCATGCACACACACACGCACACACACACGCACACACACACACACACACACACACACACACACTCTCTGCATGGCTTTTCTGTATTTTCCAGGAGCCAGGTGAATGTGGGGCACCAGGATTCAGAGGCCATAACATCAGTACGGGTGCGAGAGCTCTCGGGCCCATTGAGAGTGCTGCAGTGTCTTCTGCAGGCATTTCTGGGATTGAATCTACTTGTGCTGCTCGGTGCAGTAGCTGTTAGCTTTCAAACATAGCCCGTGGTACAGACTGTGCTGCAGCAGAAATGTAAAATATGTCTTGGATTTTGAATATGGGGACAAGAAAAAAAGTTAAGTAGATTATTACTGTGTCTTGTGTTGATTATATGCCATATTTTTTATATAATGGGTTAAACAATATATTAGCAAAATTAGTCCATCCTTCATTTATGTGTGACCACTAGAAAATTAAAAACAACTATTCCCCTTCTAGCTATCTGCCCCAAAGAGTTAGAGATGGCGTATTACAGTGATCCGTGCATGCCTATGCTTACAACGGCACAATTCCTAATAGGTACATCTTGGAAGTGGACTACCCGCCCATTAACAGATGTGTGGTTAAAGAAAATGTGGCAGTCGCACACAAGGGAGTACTGATCCGCTGTAAAGAAAGATGATTTGGAACCACTTGTAGGAAAATGATGGATTCTGAGGCCGCAGTGCTAAGCCAAATAAATCAGCCGCACAGCGTATGTATCATTTCTTTTCTATGAGAAACTCCAAGAATAACTGATTGGAGGAGCAAGATAGAAGGCAGGTGACAGAGCACAGGGGAATGGATCTTTGGCCAAAGGGAAGGAGAACAAGAGAGGAGGGAAAGGGAAGGGTGGGGGAGGGAAGGGGCAGTCAAAAGAATTGGGATGTGCCGCACACATGCGGTGCCCACTCCCCAAGGTGAAGGTACTTACGTACTGCGAACGTATGCAAATAAGTTTTCTTGAAAAGAAAATTTAAAACAGCACAGGTGGCTCGCGTTAGATATCTAATAGAAGGAGACTCCTCATCAGCGGCCCCGCCATCATTCAGTCAGGAGATACCTGGGTTCCAGGCGCTGGTGCGGAAGGGCCAGGACAACACTGTTTCTGCCTGTAAGGAGCTCTGGTTTTGGTGCAAGAGGAAGGTAGGGCATGTTGTGCCACGTAGTCACAGGTGCAGTGCGCACACACCGGAGGGCTCTGGCCCAGCCTGAGTGGGTAGGGTGGAGGCGGGCTCTCAGGGGAGTACAGGAGTTAGCAGGACAGGAAACAGATGAAGAGGAGGGCGGTGCTGCAGGCTCTGTAACCACACGCTCGATTGTGGGAGGCATTGCCCAGACCAGAGGTCAGGTCTGCAGTCTCAGCTACTTGGGAGGCTGGGGTGGGAGGGTCAGGAGTTGGAGGCTAGGCTGGACAACTTAGTTAGACACCTTATCTCAATAAAATAAAGATCGGGGAGGGAGGGAAACAGAAACAGGCTAGGCTGGAAGTGTACTGAAGGAAGTGTTAGGCATGAAGGCCATCTGCTGCTTTTGGCTTTGTTTTCTTTCTCATTTTTTCTTTATGTATTTAGTAAAGCGTCTACAGGGTCTCACTACATAGATGGGACTCTTAGTGATCCTCCTGTTTTCAGCTTCCCAAGTGCTGGGATTGTAGTCGCACACCACCAGGCCCTCCTATCTTCTATCTTGCTCCTTCAATCACTGTCTCAACATGTCTAGGGTGCAGGGGGGGCACAGCATGCGGGGGGATCAAACCCCAGCCCCTGAACTCTGCCCAAGTAGGTGCTTTGGGCCGCTGAGCTATCTGGCTAGCCCTGCTTCCGACTTTGGGTGCCATCCATGAATATTTTTCCAGCTGTTGATACCAGCAGGTGTTGCTTTTGAGAGAAGAGGAGAAACTCAAATAGAGCCGGCACCCTGACACCTGCCTACCCTTCCTGTAGAGCCCAAAGTGGGGAGGTCTATTGGAAAGGTTTCTCTGAATCACTGGAAGGCTTTTGGTGCCTTGGGCTTTTGATCAAATATATTCTCAAATACCATCAGACTACTGTCCACACTGATAATTTACTTACAGCAGATATCACCATGCAGGTGGGATGCTTTGCCTGTGCACTCAGCAACTGACTGCAGTACTGCAGTGAAAAACTGAAGGGAGAGACTTTTGCTGGCTACTTAATGAGTGACCTTAAGGAAAGAAATTACCATGTGGGGCCTCTGCTCATTTTTTAATGAGAGGTTTCAACTTGATGGTCTCTAGTTTTCTTTGGGTTTTAAATTTCACAAAGTTTTCAAGTGGCATGCACACTGATAAAGGATCCTCTGACTGGGAGAAGTCCAGGTACAATGTCAAAAATGCAAAAATGGGATTTCATGCAGTTTAATGGGCCAAGTCAGAGAACTAATTACATATTTTGCAACTATTCTTCAAAGTGTCATATTTTTATTGAATTACGCTGTTCGGTGCATTTGATTTATTTAAGCAAAAATTGGCTAAATCAGAGCAATGAGCACTCCTTGGAAAAATTGTTCTTGGTAATAATTTTTGAATCTATCAAATATGATGAAGTGTAGTTAAAACTGTAAAAATATCATATTATAATGGCAGCATTTTATAAAAATATTCGAGAAGCAAATAACATTGACAGAGTTTTGACTCAGATTTTTCCAGTGGCTTTAGGGCCTTTGCTAAAGCAATTCCACATTCAGTGGCTGAGGTGAAAATCTGATGTGTGTGGAATGTTATAGATTCCACTGTGAAATGCAAAGTGTGCTGTGTGGGGCACCCAGGACAACAAAGTGGAGAGCAGCAGGCCACAGTTTTGGCATCAGGATGCCTTCATATTCTTAGCAGTTACTAAGGGTCCCCCAAAATTCACATGGGTTATGTCTTATCAATAATTATCATCTAAGAAATTAAAATGAAGAAAACATTACTTATTTAATTATTTTTGGAATTTGTGTGTGTGTGTGTGTGTGTAACCAGGGATTAAACTCAGGCCCTTGCACTTGCCAGGGAAGCATTTATTCTCCTGAGCCATCTCCCTGGCCCAAAAATATTATTTATATTTAAGTTAATTAAAATAATATTACATATGCACATATATATTGTATCTTAATCAAAATGAACTTATTTTTGAAAATGAAAAATTCAGTGAGAAATGTGGCATTATCTTATCCTTTCTTTTTTTGTAACTCTTTTTAATGCTTGTCTTAATTGAAGACAAGCAGATTCTTGTATCTACTTCTGGACTAAGTCTATTGTGGTGTCGCATGTCATGGAGGCTCCTGTATAGTGTTGAGGGTTGAGGGTAGAAGAGACAAATAACAGCTCAGTACGATTGTAAAGACAGCTGTAATTCACAGACTCTGAGGGTCACTTGTTGAGGAGCCTAAGGAGTCCCTGGACCACACCTTGAGACCTGGCAGAGAAATCAGTTCAGAGAAACATGTGCACTGGAGAACAGGAGCTTTAGGCACAGGCAAAGCTTATCACCTAATATGGAATTAGTGTCAACTCTGAAGCGTTGCTGAGAAATTGGCCCTTTGAGCCAAGTGTCACTAAGTTGGGTGTGGCATTGAGGGGTGACAGTTGTCCAGGTAATAATGATATTAGGAACCAGGTAGCAGATGTGAGTGCAAAAACCATTATCAAAAATCTTGTTTTGGGGCCCTTCACCTGCTTCTCTGAAAGCTGGCCAGTGGAGGAAATGGAGCCCAGATGGGGCGGGGCCCGCAGGGAGTCCAGGCGAGCCACTTGGGGTGTGCAACAGCAGCGTGAGAGTTTCCAAAAGTTCCTGAGCCTGCTGTGGCGATCACCCTACCCAGGCCCTGAGCACGTTTTACAAGCAGCAGAACTCTGCTTCCAAAAGAATCTAACACAAAACCCTAATCCCTAAAGCTCAGAGTAGAGAGTTGCTCCTGTTGAAATAGGGAAGGCCTGGTTTATTCTCCTCCTAACTCCACCCAGACCCAGCCAACCCAGGGGCATGTGATCTCCAGGAAAGGTGGGAGGAAAACCACCACTCTAACTGCAAACAGCAGAATCTAGATAAACACCCAAGTTCCCTCTCCTGGCCCATCTGAGGGAGGGGGTTCATAATTACAGCTTCTGAGTAGGCCTGTGGCTGTGGATAAGATGGCGAGAGGGGAAGAGAGCACAGCAACATGACTGTGAGGACTGGGCGGTCCCAGTCAGATTTTGAGTCTTGGGTCCAGGATTGGCCAGTGGCCGCATGAGCACATTAATAAAGAGTAAAGAGCTAAAGGGCCAGCTAGGTAGCTCAGCAGATTAAGGTGCCTGCTTAGGCAGATGCAAGGACCAGGTTTGATCCCTGGCGTGTCATGCCAGCCCCGCTCCTGCGGCGTGCTGAGACAGCGATTGAGACTGGGCATGGTGGTGCGTGCCTGTAATCCCAGTGCCTGGGAGGCAGAAAGCAGGAGGATCTCTGAGTCTGATCTGTGTAGTGAGACCCAGTAGACCCTGCACTAAATAATAAAAAAAAAAAAAGAGTAAGGGGCTAATAGCAGTTAATGTTAATTGAGTGCATATTATCTGTCAGATATTCTGTCAAGCACTTTCCAAGAATAATCTTTCATCTTCCTTCATTTTATCTTCCACATCACACAGAAACAGGGAAATCAAGTAACTACAGCAAGGGGCACAGGTCTTGGTAGAACCAGGCTTTCTGATATTCTCCATATGAAGAGCAGTTACATAAAGTCAGTCATCAAATCAATGCTTTCATAATAAATGGGCTGCCAATAGAATACCCATCTCTGACAGGACTAAACAAAAAAGGGGCTACAAAGGAAGAACCATTCTGTATTTGTATATACAGAATAGTTAGGATAAATATGCAGCTACTTTCACATAATTCTATGAGAAGAAAGATTTGCACTAATAGTGTTTGGACAGGATGTCTTGTCTGCTTCTTGTACTATGGATAACCACTAGGAAGATAACAATATAAAAAGTATTAATTATTGAAACTGGACTATAATTCAGCTTTGAAAAAAAAAAGATAGGCACATAGCTACATTCTCTTAATTCAGTGAAAAGAGGGATCTGCTCTAATAGTGTTTGTAAATTATTTTAAAAATGAGATCATACATCAAGCTCTTCTGGGGTAACCATGGCTACTACCACTTTGCTTCTTTAGTGGCCACTCCTGGTCCCCATGTGTACTCATGGCAGTTTTATTGTATCTGGGATGGAACATAGTTTTGGTGGTCATAAGAGCATGATGGGGATGAAACCTTCCTGTCACCTGGAGAGACTGTAGTCATTGAGTAGTGCTGTATGGGGCTCACCGGGGGTGGGCAAAGCAGTGTTGCCAGTCACACAGAAGTCTAGCGCACAGTGACCGTGATGCCTAGTACTTGGTGGTAACTGCAGTACAGGTTAGCGGTTGTTTCATTTACTCTACAGGCCTTTTATCACCGTTTGTGGGTGCATTCTTTCTGCTTTAAAAAACAAGGTTGCCACAAAGTGATCCGCTGTGTGATGCTGGCGACAGCCTGATCCATCCCGTGTTTGTAGCAGGCTTTGATTTTGTCTAGAGGCCACCGTCAGTGGCTGGCTAACAGCACGAGCCTGTGCACAGTCAGCTTCTGGGGTGCTTGCCTGACAGCGATGCACCTCTAGATGTCCCCACCACAGAGCCATGCACTGCTGCACAGCCTCATACCTAGCCTTATTACGTATGTGCTCAGAGAACAAAGGTGCGAGGATGGCCTTCTTGGGACCTAGCTCTTAAGAGTAATTGTCTCGCTTTTAAAACTCATCCTTTACAAAGTCTCTTACTACACAAAAATGTGAACACAGCTTTTTTTTCCCATATAAGCCAAAATATAATTCCCATAAACCTTCCAAACCAGTTCTTTTGCAGTGAAGTGTGTAAAGAGGCCCATGGCCCTGTAAAAGGGTAACATATTCTTTGTGGAGGAAAAAAAAAATAAGAAAAAGATACCTCAGAATTCCACTGTTCCCTTGGGTTGGTTCACTTGCAATGGCTCCGTGGCTGCTACCACCTATTCATCCTTCCACACCTACCGAGTTCTCACCCCACTTTTATTCAGGGCTGTCGGCCTGCCTCGCATCCCCACCTCTGCTCAGACCTTCCCTTGACACTGTGCAGAGGCCTGCCTAACCTTCAAGTCTGCACCAAAGAGCTTCCCTTCATCCAGTGCACCAGCCCGCATGCGTGGCCACTACACTTTGCTTTTACTTGGAAGTGCTTCAGCTCTGACAGCGTCAGCATTCTAATCTCCCCCTCTACCAGTTTTGCAACCTTTTATTTTCTACTTCTTTGTTTATGTCTCTGGGGGCAGTTGATATCATTTAAAACAAAAAAACAAGTCTTAGCAGAGAGAGAAATGGCTTTAGGTACTGGCATTGCCACTTGCTGGTTGGGTGCCCTCAATGTTTCTGAGCCTGCTGTTCCTTATATGGAACAGGGGAGTGGCAGCATCTCTTTTTGCACAATTGTGACATGGGTTTATATGTGACAAGAGCTCCTGGCAGCACGGCAGATGCTCAGGGGATCTGGTTCTCCCCTCCCGTCACCATTTCCTCTCAGACCTACTAACTTTCTTCTTGGAGCTCAAGGAGGAGGCCAGTCTTTCCCTTCTCACCTCTCCCTTGGGTTCCCGGCTTGTTCATTTCATTCCTCTCATGTCCCACGATGTAGGTCAGCAGCAACCTGGGGACACTACACCTGGGGACAGTGTAGTGCTGTGAAGGTTCAGTGTTGTCTTTCCAGCTGCGCAAAGCATTGAGCATTTGGATTTGAGATTCTCATGTAGAAGATGCCACAAAGGGAGAAGTAGGTGGAGGGGTGTCATATCAGGGTCCACTATAATTTTATTTTAATTTCTCTATCACTGGCATCACATAGTCACCATGTACTGTATATTTTTAACCTTAAATGATCTAACTTGTTAAATATAACGTTTAGCATTTTAAGGGGACCCAATAAACATTATATGTTTTTTTCCATCTGACATACGTATTAAGAATTAGGTCTGCACGTGAAGCCATAATCTCACATTTGCTGCTGAATAAACTTATACCAGGGGATGCAGCACACATCTGAGTGAGCTCCCTACCATGGACTGCGGCTTCCCAGCCTCGGGTGGCACTTGAACTGGGGCTTGAGTGGAGGAGAGGGAGCAACCTCCTCCTGTGTGGAGGAGCTTAAGGAAATGCCCAAGGGACTCGTCCACATCCAGTTCCTTGTTTAGACTTGTGAGTGATGCTACCCGTCGGGTGGATGGGGTTTCCTCCCTAAGGGTCAAAGACTAGGGACGGTACCCTCTTCCTGAATATTTAAATGTCTGTGGAATCTCTGTCTACTTTAAAGCTGGATTGTCTTTTTATTGTTGAGTCATAAGAGCTCTTTATATATTCTGATTCAAGTGTTTTATCAGGCCAGAGAAGTTACCAAGAAGAACGGAGGCAGAATGGCTTGTCAGTTTGGAAATGGATATTCAATGTACATCCTAATAAACAGCTATATGTAGCAGCAGCTGGTCATTTCTAAGAGATAGAAGCAAGTGGGACTGGAACAGAGGCTACTACCTGGGCAGCTAACAAACTCAGGGACACTGGCTGGGGGAGGGGCATTTTCTGCTACTTGATCACACTGAATTTGGGTCAATTTTGGCAGTGTTGGTATACTAACAATATTACATCTTCCAACCCATGAACATGAGTATCTTCTCATTTTCTTAGATCTTCTATTTCCTTCAATGTGATTTATACTTTCCAGTTCCCAAGCCTCACACATCCTTTGATTTACTCCTAAATGTTTTACTTATTTTGACATGTTATAAATGAAATTGTTTCCTTAATTTCATTTTTGGATTGCTTATTAGTTGTGTTTTTAAATATTGATCATGTATTGTTTAACTTTAAGGGAATTATTTGATAGTTATTGGTGGATTACTTTATATTTTCTATGTGTAAAATAGTTTCATTGGCAATTATAGAGTTTTGTTTCTTTCCGTTCTATATGCACTTGCTTACTTCTTTTCCAACTGTTTCTGCTATAACCTTCACTGAATGTTGAATATAAGTGGCAAGAATGGGCATTCTTGTTTTTTTTACTGACGTAATAAAGAAAGTATCCAGTCATTCACCATTCAGCATGATGCTAGTTGCTTGGAATGCCTGTCAGTTACTGTTATATTGTCTCTCAAGTAAATGTTTGTTTAAAAAAAGGTAATAAATGAAAACAAGAGACAAGAAAAAAGTGTCATAGGACTGTCTTGCTAAAATGCTGTATATGGTTAGATTTCTAAGTTTCTGTGTAAAAATATGTAATTGTTTATTTCTATTTTTTAAAATATTTTTTCTTCACATTCTGTAAGGATTCAAAGTTTAATATATCAATACTTGATGGAAAATACCTGTTCCATGTTATGTTTAAGATGTTTGATGTTCAGACTAATAGTGTGGTTAACCTCAACTGCCTATATTACAGGGTAATAATATCATTAAGCTTCTCTTCTGGAGGGTTAACAACTTAAGTTTGCAGACCAAAGAGCAAAAGAAGGGCTACAAGGATAACCAACATTTTGGCCCTAGCTCTTCAAGGTCAGTGAGGACTCAGAACATAAGAGAACCTGCACTGTAACATCACGAAACTCAGTTGTGCCCTAAATTTTCTGATCAAGGAGATTATGGGGCCATAGAGGAAAGTGATTGATGATGTAAAGTGTGCCTAAGGAGAGTCACATGGAGAGAAAACATTCTCTTAGACTTTCATAGAGAGAAAAATTGGTCAAGCAATGGCCATGACTCATCCACATGGCTGACACTGACAAAGGATCTACAAACTGCAGTACAGGGTTTCAGGGTAAATCCTGAGGGGATTTGACTGAACTGGTCAGATACAGAAGTTACATTTCTTGATATATAGGTCTTGCTTTATCTTGGTCTTAACAATTAAGCACAAAAATATAAAAATGAGGTATGAAAATTAAAGCCATATTAATATGCTGAGCTGTAAAAGGCTCAAGTCAACAACTTCTGACACTGCCAGTCCCACAGATAACCCATTACTATTATGGACTACTGGGCTATATTGGATTATTTTGCTGAATTCATGTACTTACAATGTCTAAATGGCAATGGAATACTAATCTCTGACAAAACTAAACAAAAAAAGGGGATATAAATGAAGGACCATTTTGTATCTGTATATACAAAATAGTTGGGATAGATATACAACTACTTTTTCTTAATTTAATGAGAAGAAAGATTTGTACTAATATGTTTGGATAGGATACCAAGTCTGCATCTTGTACTGTGAATGACTACTACAAAGAAAACAGTATGCAATGTATTTATGATTATAACTGTCCTACTAACCTGTTTTGAAACTGTCTCATTGCTATTTGTTTCTCAATAAAATTAATAAAAATAAATAAAATAAAAAAGCATGATGCCAGGTGTGGATTTTTGAAAGATTTTTTTAACTGGGTTCAGGGAGTTGTTCAGTGTTTTTTTTTTTTTTATCATAACAGCTTAATTTTGTTAAATTTGTTAATTGAAATAATGTCATTGTTTTGTTCTCTTAGTATACTATATGATGGATTAGCAGATGCTAAACTAACCTTGCATTCTTGGGATACATCTCCCTTGATTATGGTTTCATATGTAATTGAATTCCATTTGCAGTATTTTGTTGAGAATTTTTAATCTATATTATAAAGAATGATGGTGTACTTTTCCTATCTTTTTAATCAAATAATGATTCTAGTGTCAGAATAATATTGACTTCAGAGCCAAGCCAGATAGCTCAGCAGCTTAAAGCACCTGCTTAGGCAGACCCAGGGATTGGGGTTCGATCCCCAGAGTTCTGTGCCAGTCCTGTCTCTGAGGTGCACCGAGACAGCGATGGAGACGGCGTGGTGGCAAGAGCCTATAATCCCAGCTCTTGAGAGGCTGAAAACAGGAGGATCACTATGAATCTGATCTACGTTGTGAGACCCTGTAGGTTCTGTACTAAATACATAAAATAAATAAATTTTAAGAATAACACTCACTTCATAGAATAAGATGGGAAGTGTTCTTTCCTCTTACTTGTTTTGGAAGTGTTTGTGGAGTATTGGTGTTTGATTATTTACATTTAGGTAAATGTTGTAAACAAATGGTGTATATAACACCAAAGCTCTCAAAATGTTGTTTTGGATCAGGTTAAAACCTTTGCAGGTCCCTTCTTTAGACTGTCATTACGTGATTCCTCTTTATGCTTCTTCCCAGGCATCACCTTTTAATCACTTATGTGAGAGAACTCATAAACTTGCCGCAGAAACTTGCTTTTAACCCAGCCTACCCACATGTGATCCAAACACATTTTAAGACGGCTTTCCCTTATATATAAATCAGTTCAGACTAGGCACACTTGTGAGCAACAAGGACTCCAACTAACAGAGGACCTCAGGGTGATAGCAGTTTATTTCTTCCTCATTTGAAGGTCAGGATGCCGGCAGGAGGCCCAGAACTAATACGGTGGCTTTATTCTCTTAAGCCTTCTGGAACCTGGCTCCTTTCAGCTCTCTACAATGCTATCTCAGTTTTAACTTTTATTCTCCTGGTTCCAAAATGATACAGTACACAGAACAGTCTATATGGAAGAAGACGCACACATAGGTGTGCTTCAGCTCTCTTCTAGTGAGCGTTCACACCACTTCATCGTCACATTTCCAGTTCTATCTCTGAGACCAGCATGTACTCACATGGTCTCACATAGCTACAAGGGAGCCTGAAAAACATGGTTTTCACTCTGAGTCCACATGGGCTCAGCAAAATTAGCTTCTTATTATTGGAAGAGAGACAAGAGGGGGCCAGCTCAGTGGTATAACTGCCAAGTGCAAGGTCCTGAGTTTGATCCCCAGTACCCAAATAAATAAATAAATAAATATTAAATTTACAAAAAGAACAGAACAAGAAAGTGCTAAGCATTTACAGGTGTACACTGCCATAGTTCACTCATAATTGATCTAAACTCCAATTGCTTCCCTTCAGGAAATGTGTTGTTATGTATCTTCTAAAATTCAGATGTGACCATTCAATCTTACGGCTTTCCAATTCCTTTAAAAAAATTCAAGTCCTTGACTGTGGTTCTTTACTTCCTCCCTGAGCCAGTTCTAGTCTACATTCCAAGTTTAACTTATGTCTATCTCCCCCTCTCTTGGAAATTTTTGCTCAAACCACACCTAAGTCCTGGTTTTCCTTAAATAGGCCAAATGTATTTGTGTCTTAGTAACTGGTAGGTGAGTAGTAGACTGATTACCCTTTCTGATTACAATGTGGCTTTGTTCTTTCTATTGAGTGATGAAGTCTTTCCATCAGAGTGATTCACTTTGGCCAGTGGTATGTGTGTGAAGTACCTGCGCGTGGGCTCTGATCTTGGGCCTAGCAAAGCCCTGTTCACTTCTGCTCTCTCGTGAGCCTCTGCCTCTGTTATCAGAGCAAGCCTGAACTAGCCTGCTGCACCATGAGACACCAGCGGCAGTGCTGAGCCATTCCAGGCAAGGCCAGTTCTGACCGTTAGCCCTCAGCTGACCACAAGCTGACCTCAGATGTGTAGTCAAACCCATTCAGGTCAGCCTGGCCAGACTCAGATCAGCAGAATGGTCTGGCTGACACATAGACTCGTGAGACATAATCAACAGTTGCTGTGTGAAGCCACTAAGCCCCAGGAGGCTTGTTTTGCTGCTTTCCTCATGCCACCAGGTCAAGGATACTGTGATCTTGCAGGTACTGTGTCTTGTCTTGAGGCACCTCTCTAGTTTTCATGGCTTAGTAAATTCCTAAACTCATCTACCTACCAAGACCCAGCTCAGATGTGCCCTTAACTGGGAAAGCTTCTTGCCCCCACCTTGGTGGATGCAATCACTTCTTTTGATGAGCATCACACCTTTATCACAGCATGTCACATACAGTTCTTCCTTCACACAACCATCTCTCCTTGAGACTCATCTAGCTGTTACCTGATGCTGCGCATCAAAAGTATTTGTTGTACACGTGGAAAGGCAAAGTCTAGGATGCTAAGCATATATGATCCTTTCTCCTCCAAGCAACAAATGTTTCTCATATGCATTGGTCCTTCTGTGATGCAGCTCCCATCTCAGCCCATGACTGCATGTTGGTTTATGCTTCTGTTTCTCTTCTTCCTTGGTGCACTTTGTATGGCTCTAACAGAACTCCATAGGCTTGGTAATTTGTAATGAACAGAAATTTACTTGGCTCATAGTTCTGGAGGCTGAGAAGTCCAAGGTCATGGGGCTGCACATGGTGAAAGCCTTCGTGCTGCATCGTGATATGCAGGAAAGTACGTGGGCATGAGTGAGAGAGAATCTGAGCTTGCTTTCGTAACAAACCCTCTCTTGAGATAATAAACCCATTCCCAGAGGAAAGGCATTAATCCATGAGAGCAGAGCCCTCCTTGCCTCACCCTCTCTACAGGGTTTCACTGAGCATTAGGTTTCCAACAGTGGACTTTGGGGAACACATTCAAACCACAGCATCTTCTCCTGTGTGGCTTTGAAATCTATGCAGTGTCATGTTTTTCCTTGAACAGCAATTTCCCACACTGGGCAAACATGTTACCCCTTGAAATGTCAAAATTCTAAAGGTTTCTTAATCATTTGATTTGATTTATGATTATATTTGCTACTGTCATTGTACGAAGACTAAAAGCAGCCACTTGTCAACTTTTAAGGTACTACCATCAGTTTTCCAAAAAATCATTAAAAGTCACTCTGATTGATCTCCCATCTTTTTTTTTTTTCAATCTCTCATCTTATTCACCTTGCTGATTTTCTCATTCCAGGAGAGAGTGGAGATGGCTGAGATAATTGTATCAACCGCTGGCATCGAGATGCAACTCTGTGAACTATGGTTTTCAGTTCTCAGTTCACCACACCCACTTGGGACTTCATTTGTCACAAGCCAGTTGGACATGGCCCAGCTGTCAGTCCTTAGAGAAATATGGTAAATGTTTGACAGGAAGAACCTGCACAAGGGCTTAGAATGATCTTTGTCATTGCTGCTGAATTCTTGGAAGGAGCCTGGGAGGAGACAGCAATCTTTACACGGCAGGGAAGTGTGGCGGGCTGTGGCCCACTCTCTGAACCATCCCCCCACCCACAGCCCTCTCAGTACCTTTTGCTCTATTCTTTGTTGTCAGTGCCCAAATATCTAAATGTAACCACAGTCACCCTTCAGTGTCTGGGGAGAACCAGTTCCAGACATTCCAGAGGTGCTAAAGCCTGAGGATTATTCAAGTTCTTTCTATAAAATAGCATAGTATTTTCTGTAATTATGCATCCTCCTATACACTTTAAGCCATCTGTAGCTTGATGTAATAATACCTAATGCAATGCACATATTGTGGAAATAGTCCTGTGGAAATAGTATATTGTTTGAGGAATGGTGGCGAGAAAAGCAGTCTGTACATTCAACAAAAACTAATTTGTGTTTGGAATATTTTCAATGGGTGACTGATTGCATCTGTGGATGTGGAGGAGGAGGAGGAGGAAGAGGAGGAGGAGGAAGAGGATGAGAGAGGCCTAGTGTCCTATGCCTTATTGTGGTCAGGGATTCTTCACAAACTTCATATTGAGCACAATATATTTTGTTTTCTCCCAGAAGGAAATGTTCCGGTAAGAACCATGTGCTGTGTGACCCTTTCCAGGTCTGACTTCTCTGCCTGTCCCATAAGTCAGTTGTTTCTGATGTTAAAGTTAGCACTCATTTGCATAGTAATATGGTGACAATAACTTTTAACACCTTCCATCAAACCAGATTGTAGACATTAATTAGCTATACTTCATTTATTCTGGTGGGTCTCAGTAAGTTATGATGTTTTTTAAAAAAGTAGATATTGAAACAGAGACAGAAGATTAGTGGTTTTTGCCCAGGGCTACAGAGGGAGGCACCAAAATTGGGGTTATAACTCTTGGGCCTTGTCCACCCAACCTCCCCGGATCTATAGGGTAAAAGTGTAAAATAACAGCAATGGTATAGACATTATAACGAAAAAGTGCTGCCACATCAGGCCACTGCATTTTGCATGATACACTGAAATGAAAATCCCTAAGCATTAAATATTTAAGAAGGAAAAATTAATGAAAAGAGTAAACATCTCAAGTGCCTGGTGCATTCACACATCCTGGCCTAATTCTCCAGCAGTAGGATGTGATTTTCCAGCCAGCTCTCACCTCCCTGACACTGTGCACAGCATGCCAGGCAAGTGAAGCCAGCAGGGTCTGGAAGCAGAAGGCTTCCTGCGTAAGTCTCCAGTTCAGCCCTCAGGACATTCATGGGGCCATGTTACAGGTGATGGATGGGCCACTGGGTATAAAAGTGGGGTCTCAACAGTTCCAGGAACATGGCTGTTTTGCTACAAACTGCTTTGCTCTTGAGCATTTTAGATACAATTCACTTTTTAAATTACTAACTGATTGTCCCCCTTCTCATCAAGAGTATTTCTCAGAGTAGGATGGAAACCTCGTCTTTGAATGCTAAATGGGGTAGTTGGCTTGGATTGACCCCAGTGCTCAGATTGTTTACTTGCCTACTGATCTAAACACTGACAGGATTTTCTTTTCTCTCACTGGCATCCTAGCCTTTAAATTCTAAAAAGAACATTCCAAATATGACTTTCATAAGAGTGAAATCAATTGTATTCATTTTGGGGTAGTTTATCTAAATTCCACAAGCTTCAAAATGGTATTGATTGAAGTGAGTTAAATTTCTGCGCTAAACACAGAAAGTCCATCACCTTACTGACTGTGATTTGTGAAACAGGTTTACTAGTAAGAATACTTATCTTATTGGTTATTTTTTTCCCTAAACATTTAATAATTTATTAAAATTGTTTCATTCAAAAATTTGCTTTGGGGGCCAGCCAAATAGATTAGTGGATTAAAGTGCTGCAAGCAGGCACAGGGGCAGGGGATTTGATCCCCAGAGCTTGCCTTGCCTGCCCCACTTCTGGGATGCACTGAGAAATTGAGACTGGATGTGTTGGTGCATGCCTGTAATCCCAGTGCTTGGAAGGCTATAAACAGTGGATCACTACAAGTCTGATCTAGTGGTGAGATCCTGAACTCCCTGTAGACCCTTCCCTAAAAAAGATACAAAAAAAATTTACTTTGGAAGCCAAGAGAATGAATCATGTCTTAATGCTTATGATAATAAATGTGAGATGTGTGTGCAGCTATAATATCTGACCAAACTTACTAAGCCAGGGAATATGTAAATACAGCTGCACTTTCACAAGTTATCGGGGAAGTGGGGTGGGGCGCAGGAGATGGAAGACAATCATTTTCTTGATTTTTCTCCCATTGAGAGATAGAGTCGATTTTTCCTCCCTTTCAGTTTGGCTTGGACCTGTGGTTTACTCTGACCCAAAGAGGCTAATCCACAGGCTGTGTGATTTCTGAAGCTTGGGCATATTCTGATCCCCTTATTCTTGGGATGCTCCTTCTCAGACTCAGCTGCCATGCTGCAAGAAGCCTGCGCCCAGGAGAAGCCATCGAGACACTCTAGACGCCAGGCCTCGCCAAGCTCCCTGCCACGAGTGGGAGTCACCTTGAGTTCGGCCCAGTGGAACTCCAGCGACGGAAGCCTTCCCAGCGCCTTCACCAGCAGCAAACAGAGCACTGGACCCAGCCACTCAACCCGCAGTCCCACGGGGGAAACAAATAGATGTTTTAAGGCCTGAGTTTTGGTGTGGCTTGTTACATAGCAATAGATAACCAAAGCAGAAGAGGAAGGATGAATAACACTTGGAAATGGGTATAAATCGCCAAAAAGTGCAGATTCCAACTTTGTCTTCTACGTGGGCATGTGGCTCCTCACTTGAATCCTCTAACAGCTAATGAAAAACTGTTCATGATTCCTGCTATAGATTATGTCCTCACCCAAAATACACATGCTGTGATGGCATCTGGGAGCAGGGCTTTGGGGGGGTGATGAGGTCACAAAGACAGAGCCTTTGTGAATACAGATATTCCTTCTGGAATGACCCGCCTGTTTAATGACTGGATGTGCAACCTACCTCTTGGATTTATAACCTGTCTGCTTCTTGTACGCTTCTGTGCATATTGCTTATAGAGCCTGAATGTCCTTTTTGGTACAGTACACCTTGCTTACACAGTACTGTAATTTTTGATGGTGGTGTACTACAGTGTTATGGTGTCACACATTACAGTACTGCATGAAGAGATGAAAATACAAGCAAATATAAGCAAAGTCATTAAGTTAGAGTCTCCTCTGACCATTTCTTTGTGTTAAATATTATAACACACATATTCTATCCAATTCCTCATGTAGAGACCAATTTGATGACCTAGTCACCAGGATGTGACTTGGTCCTTAAAAGAGGAATGTCTGTATGCATCGCGACCCTGCCAAGGGACTTTGGAGAACTCCCTCACCCTGTGGCCTCGTGTAGACTGTAGAACAAAAATGGCCTATGAACCTGGAACAAGCACTCACCAGGTACCTCTGTCATGGACTTCCCAGCTTTCAGAACTGCGAGAAATCACCTGATTATGCTGCTTTAAGCCTCGAAGCCCGTGATGTGCCGTTACAGCGGCCCAAGTGGACGAGGCCGGTTCCTCGTCCCAACGCTGCCTGTGCTGTGCTTCCCATCAGGGCACCTCCTCCACGCTTGGGCCTTCCTGTATCTCACCTGCCACCTCAGAGACAACAGGCTCTACATACCCTAGACCTTCATCCTTTGGAGCCCCCTCAGTGTTCACCAATTGGATCACTCCTGTCATTATTTTTAAAATCCCCTTTAGTAAAGTATAATTGATATTTGGTAAATTACATGTATTTAATGTGTACAGCTTGATAACATTTTCCCCATGTCTGTACTTTTGAAACCATAATCACTGCAGCACGATGACCCTATCCATCATCCCCAAGTTTCCTTACACCCATTTGTGATCTCATTTTTATAACCATCCCCATCTCTACCCCTCTAATCGCTGAGCTGTTTTCTGTCAGTATAAATTAATTTGGATTTTCTAGAGATTTATACAAATGGTATTATATGGCATATAGCATTTCACTAGCTTCTTTCACTCAATGTAATTATGTTTCAAATTTGTCCTTGTTTTATTGATCACACACACACAGACACACACACAGACACACACACACACACACATTTTACTGAATTGAACAAAAACATCAAGATTTGTTCTCCATTCATCTATTAATGGTCATTTGGGTTACTTCCAGTTTGGAGGTTTAAAAAGATAAAGTTGCTATGAACATTTGTATACAGGTCTTTGGCTGGTTATATGTTTTAGCTTTTCTGCTATACAAATCTCGGAATGCAATGGTTAAATCATATTGCTATGTCCACGTTTAACTTGGTAAGAAATTATCAACCCATGTGGCAACTCATTTGCATTTTACCTTTCACCAGCTCCACATGAGAATTCAGGTTCTCCTGCACCGTTACCAAATCTTACCACATTTGGTCCGTAAGTTTTATCTACTGTCATAGGTAGAGAGTAGTATCTGATTGTGGTTTTAATGTTCATTCCCTGATGATAAATGATATCGAGCATCTTTTCATGCACTTACTTGACATCAAAATAACTTTTTTGGTGAAGTATTTGCTCAGATCTTTCATCCAGGTGTGTGTGTGTTTCCTTATTGAGTTCTGAGATTCATTGTTAAGTTTTGAGAGTTTGCCATTACATACAGTAGCTCTCTTTTATCCAGGATTTCACTTTCCATTTTTATGTGTTACCCAGCTTCAACTGAAGTCCAAAAATGTTTAGTGGACAATGCCAGCAATAAAGAATTAGGAAGTTTTAACTCATGTGCCAGGCTAGTATCACGATGAGATCTCATGCTGTCCTGTGCCACCTCGCCCAGGACACAAGGCAGGCACAGCCATCCCGCGCATGTGACCCCCTCCCGCCTTAGCCGCTATCTGGTGACTAGGTCTACTGCTGTGGAGTCACATGCCTGTGTTTATGTCACCCTCATCTCACTGCCTAATGACCCCCGAGCACAGCAGCAGTGATGTTGACAATCTGGTCTGTCCAAGAGAAGCCACAGAGTGCTTCTTTGCCTGGTGTTGTGGCCAAGGCTATAATCATAGATACTCAAAAGGCTGAAGGAGGACGACCCCAAGTTCTAGGCCAGCCTGAGCAACTTAGTGAGACCCCACTGAAAACATTTTTTTTAAAAGGCTGGGGGTGTAGTTCAGCATTTTAATGCTTGTCCAGCACATTCAAAATTCAGAGTTTCATCTTGAGCACTGTAAAACAAAATTTTTTCTCTAGTGGGGAAAGTGAAACTTCTTGACTTAAGAAGAAAAAACAAAACAAAAAAAAAAAAAAAAAAAAAAAACAGGGCTAAGCTTGCTAAGAGCTGCAGTAAGAATGAGTCTCATCTCTGAAATTGTGAAAAAGGAAAAACAAATTCATGGCCGTTGTGCCGCAGCACCTCAGATTGCAAAAGGCCCAGCCACAGCGCTGGAAAGTGCTTAGTCAGGATGGGAAAGGCTTAAATTACAGGCCTCAGTGCTATCTGCAGTTTCAGGCAGCCACTGGGTGTCTTGGTAGGTGTCCACCGCACAGGAGGGGGGAGCCCGCGCGCAGCAGAGCACGCGCCTTTTATCAGATCGCCGCTTTGGGAACACCATCTCCCAATCTGTGGGCCATTTTTCAAATCTTGTTATATGAAAGGCCAATTTTTTAAATGAACAAAAGCGTAGTTTAAAATTAGCTCTTAATTTATAATATCCATTAAATGGATGTTTTAAATTAGAACTTTTTGGATCAACAAATTTGCGTTATCTATGTGTTCTTTAGCCGTGCCAAGCAATTCTTTCATGATTGTTCTTTCCTTTGGGACCTGAGAGATTATTCTTGCTCTTATTTCTTCAATAGCTTGATGGACTCGTTTCTTTACTTCAGCTGCTATCACTTCAGAGATTTCAGGGGGTTGGTTTCCAAGTTCTTGTACGTCTTTGCCTCCGGGATTTGCTCCGGGTGGGCTAGAGGACTGGATTGAGATTGCCTTTTGCTCCTGCGTTTTGGCATTTTTGAAGCTCCCAGTAATCCCCTAGACTCCTGCAGGCCACTCAACATTCTCCTAAGTTCTTAGAAGTCTGGACCGGCACCAGCAGAAGCTGCACAAGCGTGCACTGGAGACTAAGGAAGGAAGGAAGGCCCGCGCTCAGCAGCGTCCTGCAGCCTGCCCAGAGTCCGCCAGAGTTCTTAGGTGGCGCCGGGGAAGCTCCGCTCCTGCTCGCGCTGGGCCCGCAGATCGCAGATCGCAGCTCTCCGTCCCTCCAACAAATTTGCTTTAAAATAGAGGTATCCTGTACAAGCTTGGACCCTTGCCTGGGCATCCCGCTGGATAGCCTGAGGGCCATGTGAAATGATGGTTACTGAACACCCGAAAGGAACAGCTTCATTATCAGTGGGTCCTAGAAATGACCAGCTAAGGTGTGTTGTCCACTCCGTAGTTGTCTTAATAAGAGAAATTTTCCTAGGACTGTCTTGTTTCAATTTAGATTTACTTTAAATTAATTTTCTTTAATGCAAGTATACTAAATTTAAGACAGAAATTCATCGAGATGCTGTGTATCCATTTCTACTTTATAGACATATCCTCCTACGTAAAACTCCATTTATAAATTCTTAGGTTTTACAGACTTTAAAATGTAAATTACATAAAATTTAATGAAATTAAAAGACACAATTTTATTAAGCTTTTTCAATTTAAAGTGGGTAAAATAAAATTGTAAGTTTTTTAAAATTAGAAAGCATAATTTTGCAAAGGAAGTTATCTCCTTATCTTTTTCATTTTGTTTTGATCCTAAAAAATGTTCTATATGAATGAAAGGCTTTAAAGTAATTATAGATAAGGAAGAACTAGATGTTAAATTTTTACAAGTTTAATGTATCAGTTTGCTCTTTTATGGATTGAGGGTCATCAAAGAAATCTCTGCCTAATCTGAGGTCAGAGCAATATTCTCCAGTCTCATGTTTCTAATTCGTTGTTGTACCTTATGTAGAGTTATTGTTGATATATAGTATGAGATGTGGCTCAAGTAGCTAAAAAAAAAAATTGGACCAGCCAGATAGTGCAACAGATTAAAGTGCCGGCTTCGGTGAGAGCAGCAGCCAGGGGTTTGATTCCCCTGCCAAGCCCGCCTCCGGGACACCCTGAGACAGCAATTGCGACTGGGCATGATGGCGCACACCTGTCATCCCAGTACTTGGGAGGCTGAAAACAGGAGGATTATTATGAGTCTGACCTGTGTAATGAGATCCTCTGGACCCAGTAGTAAATACATTTTTAAAAAAATTATGGTCTTAGGGCTGTAGCCAAGGGCCTTAGCTATAGCTTTGGTCCTTCTTCAAAGTGTTTTTATTTTGGTTTAATTTCAATTAATTTTAAATTTGTATTTATTAAGTGGCTGACTCTCCTAGGCTAGCTTACTTGTGGTACTCCTGCCTCAGTCTCTTGAAGCAGCTCGGATTACATTCCAAGACTATTCTTTATGACTTGGGAATGAATAACTTTTTCAGTCCCATTTATTACGAAGACTGTCCTTTCTCCATCAGTGGCCTCTGTCCTTGCATGGACAGCTGTGGGTCTATTTGCGGACTCTGGCAGTCTAACAGGCGCTCTAGGGCTGATGTGCCTTTCTACTCCCTGGCTACTTGTAAGATGCTCTCTGTAATTGATTAGGAACAACTTGACTAGGACATCTTGGCGCTGATGTGCTCATGGTTTCTTGTCATTGGATTTAGTCTTCTTAGATGTTTAGATTTACTGTTCTCATCAAAGTTGGCAAGTTTGGGGTTTTTATTGTTTCAAATGTTAATTTTCAATCGTCTGCAGTCCTTCTCTAACGGGGGCACTAGTCACAGGTGTACAGTGCTCCTGGAAGATGCTTTCCATCTCCCTAGTACATTTATTAAAATTTTTTTAAACTAGCATTTCTCTCTGAGTTTCCTTTTTTACAGTTGCTAGGCCTTTGAAGTCATTCTTCTTTAACATCTAGTTTCCAATTAATCTCATCCAGTATATGGTTTTTTTTTTGTCTTAACTTAATATAATTTCAATATGATCCAAAGTTTCATTTCACTTTTTAAAAATATTTTCCAGTTCTTGCTTATCTTTTTGGACACATATAGTACAGTTATATTTGCTGCTTCATGCCCTTTGTTTATTTAACATCTAGGTTAGTTCTGGTTGGTTTTGATTGACTATGGGCTGTTTTCTTATTCTCTGGCTGTCTGGTACTCCTTCCCTTCCCTTCTTTCCTTCCTTCCTTCCTTCCTTTTTCCCTCCATCCCCCCTCTCTCTTTCCCTCTTTCCTTCCTTTCTGCTTGCCTTTCTTTCCTTCCTTCCTTCCTTCCTTC